>CATIWR010697365.1:0-11161 GCA_949677035.1 Omphalea diandra | reverse complement strand
TATATATATATATATATATATATATGCAATGATAAGTTATAAATTATAACCTAACATATAAAAAATTAGTCACAGTTCGATATAGTTAAAATAATAAAATTTAAATAATTTTTTTAATTTATAATTTTATTTTTTATTGATTTTTTTATTTAGTTCTTTTATTTTTTTACTACAAAAAATTAAATGTTTATTAATATTAAAGTTTTGAAGAAGGCAAACATGAAAAACTTCTTACATTGATAAATATTCTAAATTATTTTTATGTAAAAAATTTCTTATATTATTAAATTTATTCAATTGATTTTTCATGAAAAGCTTTATATTTTTTAAAACTTTTTAAATTTTTTTAGTTAATTAAATAAATAAATATTTAATTATTAGTTTACTTGCTACATGACAAAATAAAAATATATCATATTGCCACATATTAAATATATTACGTTACTAATATAATTATTTCACAAACGATAATTATGTAAATAAAATTGAATGTAAGATCATAATTAATTATACATATTAATTTGTGATGCACTTTCTCAATTAAATTGCATTTATAATTATATGGATAGAACTTTTATATATTAAATAAAATTAACATAAAAAAATGAAAAATTCAACGTTTATAGTGTAAACCATTTATCATTGAATGATATTTATTTTTATATTAAGAAATGAACTTTTAAGATTTTTTCACATAGTGATAACGATTCATTACTTGAATTTAAAAAATTATATGATTTTTTTAATAAAAAATGATTATAATTTTTTTAATGTACAGCTGTGTTTTTGCCTCTTAATTTTTTATTCTATTTGTGTATTTTAAAGAATAGATTATTGATTTATTCATATATAATTTTTCATAAAATTATCTAAGCTTATTTTGAATAAAAAATAACCAAATATTATTGACTTTTTTTAATATATTTATTGGGTGTCCTAACCTAAATATAAATATGATCATTATTAAACTGTTTTGTGTAACCATAATAACATTAATTTATATAATTTCATGTTTAATTTAATTGACTAAATCATTTAATTTATTTAATTTAAATTATTTTATAAATTTTACCATGTAAATAAATCAAAGTAAATTATTTTCAATATTTAAAAATAAAATATTATAAAATTAAAATTTGTAAAATTTAATTGTCAATAAATAGTAAATATATGGGAAGATATTTAAAGTGTATAGAGAATTTATTCATATCTTAGTTTAAATCTAAGAGAGTAGTTTATCCAAATAATTTAAAAAATTAGTTAGCAATCTGAGAGTTGCGTGATTTATCTAATATTTTAAATTATTTTTACTTTAAAAATCTTTAAATTAATTTTATTTTTATTAATTTTATGCAATTTTATAATTTATCATTAATTTTGAGATATAAGTTAATTAATAAATTCTTAGTAACTGATTTTGATAATTACATAAAATGTTGAAACAATTTTAATAATTTTAAATATCTGATCCATCAATTGTAAAATAATATATTTTAAAGTGATAATTAAATATTGAAGATTTTTAAAAAATAAATTATGCATATCATTTAAATTATATTGAAATCAATATGTGTATTAGTTTATAAAATTAGCAACATATCCATTTTATATATAGAGAGAGAGAGAAAAGCTAAAAATCATGATTATTAAAATAAATAAAGATGTCTATACATATAATTATCAATATACATAAATTTTAAATAAATAAAATTTTAGATTTTAGATTTTCAAAAATAATATATAATCATTCATTAAATATTTATTAAAATTATAAATTAAGCTTCTTTTACAAAATATACGTTAAGTATTAGTAACGAATATATCAATGACTTTATTAAAAAGTTAAAGAATATATTATAAAATTTAAATATTGAATAAATAAATATTTTTTTATTATTGAATAAAAATATTATTAAAATAAACATTATATTTTATTCTTTGAAATAAAAATACATATTTCATTAAAAGCAATATAAAAATTTAAAGATATATTTATTTTTTATTTATAGATGTAAAAATTGTTGATGAAAAATATTAAAAAAAAAAAGAGCTTTTAAGCCTACCAACTACAGCTGTTGTTTTGAACAGAAATTGTTATATTAATCAAATATATAATTTATATTTTAAAAAATCCCTTAAACGATATTTCAAAAGGAATTTTTTTTTTTTTAAATGTCGTGTTGATTACATAAAATCATAAATAGAAATAATACTAAGTGATGATGAATTAGTAGGAAAATAACACAAAATGATAATACTAAGAGCTACGCCTTGTCTGGTTTTGCCATATTTTTCTTGAAAATATCAGGAATTGGAATCATTCAATCTTGACTTCTTAAAGAAAGAATGAAAAATGAAATAAACCAAATCAGTACGAACCTCTATCGAAGAAATATAAATAAGTAGACCCAATAGAACCATGCCAACTTCATGACTCAAAGAAGAAAAAGCAAATTTATGTGCGTGAAAAAATGCGACAGAAAATCTTGAAAATGTGTATGCATGAAGACATTGTGGCGTGTTATGATATTTACAAGGATTCTTTTTCAAAAAACAAAAAGTTTACAGGAATTCGGAATAATAATATAAAGAAAAATGTTAGGTCCTGACATTTGTTACTCAGAAGATAGTATTTGGCTGTTTTGGGTAGATATAGAAATTATTAAATGTATATAGAAAGCAAACAAAAAATAATAAATTTTCTATTCAAAATGAAAAAAAATTTTGTACTCGAATTCGAGATATAAAATCTATTTAAATGATGTATAGAAAATAAATAATAAATAAATAAATTCTATAAACAAAGTATTATATATCTAAAATATGAAATCAAACGCAATTTAGTATAGTTATTGTTATCATCAGCGCTACATTTAACTCATTATTAATTTTTTAAAAAATAAAAAAATAAACTAAAAAGGTACAAATTTTAATCATAAAAATATAAAAATTGAATACTTAAGAAAATAAATTTTATATCCAATATTAAAAAAATATATCAAATACTATCGGTGTGGCTCAGGGACAAAACTATCGGTGTGGCTCAGGGGACACCAATTAGCGATGTTTTAAAAATCATATTGGAGACTGAATTGGTCAATTGATAGATTCCAGTTCAGTCGGTCTGGTTTAATACAATATTTTTTATTTTTTTTGAAAATATAAAAATAATACTTTAAAATATTTAAAAATTAGAAAAATAATAATATGATAAAATAATAAAATTTATTTTTTAAAATTTAAATTTTGAGTAAAATAGTTCAATTTTAAAAAAAATTAAAATTTTTATAAAAATAATATAATTTTAAGTTGAACCGGTTTGAGTCGGTTTCAATTTTAATCAGTTTTTTTTTTTGGGTTTGACTGATTTTTACTAATTTTGACTAATTTTTTAAAAAGGCAAGTTTTAACATTAAATCAAAAGGAACCACGATTGATTTTCAATTTTATTGATTCGATTGGCTAATCCTATACTGTCTAATTCTAAAAACCATATTTATTAGCGCTTATACCCAGTCCCACTATGAGTTTTTCAGCAATCATTGAGGGTTAAATGACATCAAGGCTACAAGGGCAGAATTGGAATTTCAACCAGATAGAATGCTTCATGCATAGATGGGTAGACAGTAAGGGTGGGTAAATGATCAGTTCGGTTAATTTGATTCTATTTTTTATCAATATCAAATAAATCGAATTTTATATATTTAAAACTGAACTGAATCAAAAAATTTTAAAAAATCAAATTCAACTAACCAACTAAAGCAAAATATATATGTCTATAAATTAAACCGAACCAAACATATAAAAGTTTAGTTCAGTTTGGTTTGAATTTATTAAATTACATATATTTTAAATTTCATTTAATTCAAATTGATTTGATTTATTAATAATTTCAGTTTTTTATCTAAAAAATCGAACCAAAAATTAAAATTTTTTTAAAATTAAAACCGAATCAAATCAAATTGAATTAAACAAATTCGATTCAATCAGTTTTTTTTTTTTATCTGGTCTGATTTTTGCTCACCCCTGCTGGATAGAGAGGTTGTGCGGTGTTATTGTCTCCGAGTTATTGCTATTTCCTTCTCCGAGAAAGACCCTGTAGCTTCCGTCCTGTTTGGTTTTCCTCAACTATGGACAGGTGCTTTTCTATATTGATTAGCTTTATCTCTTTAATTACTGAGCCTTTTATGTCCCTCTTTTTAGTCATTTGGTGATGGATCATATAATATTAAAAAATATTATTTCTAAATTACATTTTGTTCAAATTTTACTCTTGAAATTAGTAATTGATTCAGAAATGTTATCAAAGACAATTTATACATGTATTTTAGAATTAAAATTAACTTATACTATGACAAGCAAATAATAAAAATATGTACATATATATTTTGTAATCCATCATTGATGAATTTATTATTATATATATTTTATTCATATCAATATTACTAAATAAAATTGAAATTTTATAATAAATTTTTATTAAGTAATAATAAAGACATTTTTCAAAATTATAAAATTGAAATTTCAACTTTAAATAAAGCATAACTAATTTAAAAAAAATTATAAATGCAATAAGACATAATAAAAAAATAAGTTTTATAACTTAAATTCAAGGATCTTAAGGATTTAAAATTGAGTTTCTATGAAAAAAATACTGATAAAAATTAGATTTAGCTACACCCTCCATCCCAAAATATTTAACAAAATTTTCTTTTTAGTCTATATCAAAATTTTGTCTACTTTTCTTTTACGATTGTAGTTAATTAAGCAAATGTCTATAACACCCTTATTAATTACATAAATATTCTCATTTATAATAAATTACTATCACTAATTTTTTACATTGAATTTATATGTTTAATAAATACGGTGAAGGTTTAATGTCATTTTATTTAAATATTTGACTCTTATTATTTGAATTTATATGTTTGATTCACTATGAGTTGTGATTTTATCAACAACATTAAAAGCATTATCTTATAAAGTATTTCATACCTGATAAAATAAAAAAATATCAATAGTCGTATCTTAGTAACAAATTGGCAAAAGTACATAAAATAACTATAATTTACTAATTTCTTTAATTTGTGTGTAGAGAAAACTTTGCCAAATATTTTGGCATAGAAAGAGTAATATTTTATTATCAAAATGTTGAATAATAGTTTTATTTTGTTTTATTTGTATAATTTTGAAAAAAAAGTTTAATTTTATTTGATTTGTACAATTATAATTTGGACTCAAATATATAATAATAAAAAAGGGATTAAATTATTTAAAGAATGTAAAGTTTAAAAATGAAGCTAATGTAGATAAGGTGAGTGTGAAGTTTTTATGCAATCTATGTTACCTTTTGTAGTCCTTCAACCAACAATTGGATAAGGCATAAGGAGGAAAAAAAACAAAAGTATATATCCATTTATGATTTGCATTGTACAAAAAGTAATGCATCTTTTATATGATATAAAGGTTGTTCTTTGTTATCTATCTATCATATGGCTCTTCATTGTTGAGAGTTTTGGTTGCCTCTCCTTAGTTAATAGTTAGGGTTTTCTTCTTTTGTTAATTTAGGTGTGTTTATCGCTCCATGGAGGCACGAATGGGAGATTTGTTGATCATCGATGAAGAGGAGGAAGGGTTGCACTTAGGCATTAAAGATGTCATTGCCTTAGTAGAGGAGTTTGGTTTTGGTCATGTTGAGCATTTTCTTACTGACCGAAACATCAATCTCCTAGCTATGAAACACTAGTTAGCAAGTTTGTGGAGGCCAAGGGAAAGGGATCTGCATTAAAGATATTAACCCAAAGCTTTTTCTTTTTTAGTTATTTCACAATATCAGTATGGAACGTGTGTTTGAGTCAACTCCATGAATGTTCAATGGGCATTTCTTGACTGTGCATTTGTTGCAGAAGGGGGATATCCCTACATCCATTCCTTTGTTTCTTGTGCCTTTTTGAATCTAGATTCATTACCTTTCCATAAGGTTCATGTCTGAACAAGTGGGGAAGTAATTAGGAAACATTATTGGAGAATATTTGGAGTATGATGCCAATAACAATGGGGGGCTATGGCATAACTATATGCATATTAGGGTGCATATCAATGTGAGATTGCCATTAAAAAGGAGGAAGAACATTAAATGGGCCAAGGCAAGTGGAGAGTAGTCTCATTAAAATATAAGAGGCTTAATACTTTTTGTTTCATCTGTGGCTGTCAGGGGCATTCAGAGAAATTCTATGAGACATTGTTCATTACCCTAAAAGAAGCCATCTCTAAGGAGTAAGGGTTATGCTTGAGAGCTCTGATGAGCAAAACCATTAAATATGTTAGAGAGAGATGGCAGTGGGCATCTGCGAATGAGGAGGCTACGGATAAGGAAAACATGCACTTTCCTCAGGATGATGGAGTAAGAACTTCATCAGGTTTCTTAGAAGGTAGTAATGTGGATGTGGATCAAAAAGGGAATGTTATTGTAATGGATCTAAAATCCTAGCATTTAGCGTTACAAATAGTCACTAATGTTGAGCTGGCACCTATTTGCTCCAATAGGATGGGCCTTGTTAAAACCATGAGATGTGAGGTAGATGGGCTTGAATTGAAGGAATATCAAAAGAATAAAAGGGCCAATAGGGACCACAATGAAGTTATGATAATTGACTCTCATAAAGGTAAGGATGTCTATCACCATGCAAACCATGTGACTGATGTCTCCTCCAAATTCTATGTACCAGCGATAGCCAAGAACAACGATTTTCATAAACAGGAACTGTCAAGGGCTTAGCAACCCTCGAGCAGTTCTTGCATTAGCAAGATTGTCTAGTCACATAAGCCATAGCTAATTTTCTTAATGGAAACACTTATGCACTCAAATAAAGTAGAAGAGATGAAAGTCATGTTCAGTTTTGATTGTTATCTTTGTGTTGTTCGAGTGGGTCAAGGGGGTGGTTTAGCGTTACTTTGGTGTCGATCTAGTTTATGCATAATTATTGGTTTCTTGACTAACCATATCAATGTACATATAACAATGGAGGATGATGTGGTAAGGAGACTTACTTGCTACTATGGCTATCCAAAGAGAAGTAAGAGAAGGGTGGCCTAGGATTTTATTCAGAAGATAATAGGCATTTGATTGTTACTTTCTCTTTAGATTAATTCAAAACTATTATATTTCAAATGTAACCTGATACGTCACTTGGTCTGGAAGGACTCAATCCTATCGTTTATTAGAAATTTTGGTCTTTGATTGGTTAAGATGTGTTTGTTGCTTGTACTAGTTACTTAAATGACCTTGCTTTCCCTACTAAATTAATAATACAAACATTACATTAATCCTGAAATATGCTAACCCTATTAGTATGAAAGATCTCAAGCGTATTGCCCTGACTAGCACTTATCTACGCTGCCCAATCTATATTTGTACTGGGAAGATCCATCAATGATAACGTATTGGCTGCATTTGAACTCATTCATTTTATGAAAAGGAAAAAAAAAAAAAGGAAAAAGGGTCATATGGTGCTTAAGGTGGACATTAGAAAGGCTTACGATAGGCTCAGTTGTAACTGTTTACAAGTGATGATGGTGCAAATGGGATTTGATGGGAATTTTATTTCTTGGATTATGTTATGTGTTTCAACTATGTAGTACTCAGTTAATCTCAATGGTTAAGCCGTGGGGCCAAAGGACTGAGGCAAGGTGATCCATTATCACCCTACCTTTTTATTATTTGTATTGAAGGTATCTCAGCTATATTAAGGCTTGTAGAGCGACATGGTGAGTTACATAGTTGCAAGGTGAGTCGAGGAGCTCCTAATATATCTCATTTATTATTTGCTAATAATAGTTTCTTTTTCTGTAATGTTTCTAATATTGAATGTGACAAGATGAGGTTGATTCTTTTTTATTATGAGAAAGCCATCAAGAAATTAATATGCATAAATCAAGCATCTTCTTCTTCAGTAGTAATGTCAACCAAGAGGATAGAGTCAGATTGTCTAGCATTTTAGGAATGTCTACACCTCTAGATGCAGGTAGATATTTTACCATCCCTAGTTAGGAAAAACAAAAGGGCAATTTTTGGCTTTCTAAAGGATTGCTTCTAGAAACTGTTACATGGATGGCAAGCAAAAATGTTGTCCCAGGCTGGGAAAGAGGTTTTGATAAAAGTTGTTCATCAAGCAATTCCAATTTTTTATATGAGCTCTTTCTTGATTCCCATTTCTCTTTGGTGAAGAGCTTGAAAGAATGCTAAACTTTTTTTGGTGGGGTTCTAGAAGAAAAGGAGCTAAAGGAATTAACTAGCTTAAATGAGATCCAATATGTCTTCGTAAGGAAGTGGGTGGTTTAGGCTTTCGAGACTTTCATAATTTTAACCTTGTTATGCTTGGTAAGCAAAGTTGGGACCTAATATCCAATCCAAATACATTGGTGAGTTATACTCTTAAAGCTAGATATTTTCCTGGTGGGAGTTTTTTGGATGCTCATATAGGGCACAATGTAAGTTATACTTGGAAAAGTATTTGGTTGGCTAAGGTTGTCTTATTAAAAGGATGTCGTTAGCACATTAAAGATGGTACTTGTTTTGATTTGTGGAAGGACCCTTGGCCGAAGGAAGATAATAACTTTTGAGTCATCATGCCTAATATCTAAGGGGCTTCAAAATCTACACATTGATGACTTGTTGATCTAAGGGATGCGAGAATAGGATGTTGAACTGGTCGAAGATGTGTTTTGTCATCAAGATGTTGAAGCTACAAGTAAGATTAGCTTGCCTCGTTCTCCTTACTCAAATAAACTTATTTGGCATGTCACTAGAAATGGTAAGTATTTTGTAAAGTTTGGATATAGGGTGGCTATGAGTTTGGCTAACCTGAATTTGCCTTCATTTGCAGTGATAGTTTTTTATTTTTAGTATTTTTAGGACTAGTTTTTTTTTTTTGTTAATTGAATCTAATTTGAAGAAAAACACAAGATGATATCTCACTTTTGGCTTGTATTTTGTGATTTTATAGGAAATCCTGGAAATTAGAGTTGATGAATGAATTAAGGGAGTTTTCTAGGTTGAATTATGTTGTTTCAGAAATTCAGGGACTAAATAAAAATTTGATAGTTTAGGGACCAGTTTTGATATTTTTCAGACAAATTTTGAGTCCTATCCTAATTCAGATTGGAAAGATCCGTGCAACATATTTGTAGAATTAGAAGCACCAGATCTTATTCAAAATAGTAGAGTTTATTATTAGTTTTTTCCTAATTGGTGGAGGGGGATATTTTTTCTATTTTGAGGGAGAGTAAGAAGAGTATACATAAAAGAAGAATATACATAAAAGAAGAAGAAATAGAGTTTTTGTTTAGTTTTATTTTTTCTTTTTTTGGAGAAGAAACAGTCCACAAGAGGAGAATTATTGATCATCCATCAACCTTGAAAGAAAAAAAAAGGCTACAAGGGTTTTATCATGAAAATTTTTGTATTTGATTTTCTTTTTATTTTGATATTAGCTTGTAATTTCATTATAAACTAAATTAGTTAGGCACTTGGGTATGATGAACCCTAAAATGAATTTTGAATTGTGATTTTCTTTAGATAGTACAATCTTTTCATTATTTTATGGAATTCAGTTGTGTTTGCTCTTTATCTCTTTGAATTGATATGTCTAAAATATTAATTCTTGTTTTATAATCTTTAAACTTTGATTGATAAATTAAGTTATTAAATAGATTTAGCACAATTGAAAGGAGTTGCATGTACCTCTAGAGATAGAATAACATAAATCCTCTAGATTATGGTTAAATCTAATAGTGAAATTCAAAGAACTATAATGCAATTTTAGAGATTTTAATTAGGAAGAGAATCCAATTAATCAACCTATGATTAGATGTAATTATCTTGAGAAGAATTTTAACATACTAAAGAAATTTTCATGATTCCATAAATATTGAATTTGATTGTATTGCTGGAAAATTAATTTCTTAACAAGTCTTAGGGGGATTCAATACTTAAGTGTCATTTGTTATATTGGTCACCTTTTTCTCACTAGTTCATATTTTCATTATTCTAGTTTGTCGAATTAATTTATTTTGATTTTTAATTAGTTAATTAATTCACTAAAATTTACTAATTAAATAATAGAGACAGAGCTAATATTAGTACTTTTAGTCCCTGAGGAATCGACACTCAATACTCCTACTCTATACTATACTCAATAGGTGCACTTGTCTATTCGATCTATAGGTGTTGGCCTCGGATCGTATCAAGTTTTTGGCGTCGTTGCCAAGGACTAAAATCTTAGGAACATTTTATATCTATTAATTTAGTCAATTTTTATTTTTTGTAAATTTTTTCATTTCATTTTACCCTTCTTGTTTTAGTCTCTTTTTTTTTTAATTTTATTATGCTTTCTACTCTTTTCAAAAAAATAAAAATAAATAAATATAAAAATATAAAAATATAAAATAAAATCCAAAATTATAAAAAATGGATTTGTTGTATGAATTTTAATTAGTGTGATTTTTATTGTAGTGTTTTGTTTTTGTAGAAATTTTTTTTTTAAAAAAAAAAAAAGAGAGAGAGGTCTAGAAAGTGTACAGTTTTGTCACACACCTGCACAAGGGGATTTTCTCTTTGTGCACATTTGTGGCCCTATTTGTGTGGTCCAAGCCACACATGGGTTGTTTTAGCAGCCTTGTCCCATCCTTGTGCTTTATCAACGCACTAATGTACGTTGATGCGCACCAAGGGAAAAATTAAAATACTAATAATAATAATGAATAAAAAAATAATAAATAATATATATATATATATATATAATATAAAAAAAACAACTCTCCTATTTTGCACCCCTCCTCAAATCTCGACCCCTCCCTCTCTTCGCCGACCACAGTCCCTCTATCATCGACACAAACTACAGCAACAGCCGACTGCACTGACACCCGATCATCTTCTTCTGCAGTCTCCTCCACTTGCATCTTGAGATTCCAAGGAAGTTTCTAATTGTTTTTTTTTTGTTTTTTTAGTGTGTTATTTATTTGTTTTGGCGTGCTGATAACTTCTCCTCCACATTGAGGACAATGTGTCTTAAGTGTGGGGGAGAGTTTATATTGTTTGATAATTTTGTTTTTATTTGTTCCTATTTTATTTTACTTTTTCATATATATATATATATATATA
>CATIWR010697272.1:0-18903 GCA_949677035.1 Omphalea diandra | reverse complement strand
TATATATATATATATATATATATATATATATATATATATAATTAGAATTAAGTTATTTATGTTTCTTTATGTCTGTTTATACAAGTTTTTTCTTTTGTGTCTTTAATTTATTGTGTTCTAGTTATTCTTTCGTGCATCCTTTCTTTGTTTTGAAGTTTTCTTATTTTGTTGGATCTTTAATTACTTTTCTTTGTGATACGATTTGTCTTAACTAAGTTTTTAAAGTTTTTGATTTTGAAGTTGTTACCAATTGTTGATTATTTCTTGAAATTTATTGATTTTGATTCTTTTAAGAACATAAAAATGGCTAGCTTAAGAGGTAAAAGGCAAGAGTGGTGAACTTATTAAAAGGTAAAAGCCTATATGGTGTGAAACATAAGTGATCATCATCTTTTTTAGAGCAAACATGTGAGGGACTATTTTGTAAAGTTTCTTCACATTTTTTTCTTGTTTAACAATGGCAGGTTAGGAGAAGGATCCTGAACTTAAGTCCTTCGTAAAAGACATGATAAGTGGATTGTCAAAATAAGCCATAGGTTGGAAAGAATAAAAAAGAGGTAAGTTACCAACACCACATCCACCCTTTACACAACATTAAAGCAAGCAAGAAAAGAACATATGGGGATGTGAAGATGAACCTACAAATAAGATCTAACAATAGCCAACAAGATGTAATAACAACAAACTAAGGGTTTTAAAATTTTATGGAAAAAGTTGTTTGGAAGAGTACTTAGCATAGAAAAAAGAAAAAGGTGATTTTGAAGAGTACTTAGCATGAACAAAAAAGATATAGAAAGACATGAAGCAAGCCATGAAAAAAGAGGGTCGAAAAGCTACCATTGTTAATGAGGTCAAATTATAACCTAGCAATGAGGTGGTAAGACAAATCAATCTAAAAGGGACTAAATATAGTCTTTCATGGAAGTACCGAAGGGAGGATAACAAATCTATCTCAATAATAAAAGAGGAGGCTAGGCCAAAGATGAGCTTCTTATTTCAAAAGGTACAATATAAATTCAAACTTCACATGATGATACAAGTGTTAGATGTCAAGCATTTGAGCATGTTACTTCATAAAGCCCAAACAAAAGGGCTACAATTGTATTGGAAAATGGTGATTTAAAAAGTACTATCTTATAAGATGATGAGAATCCACCAATTGAGGTTTGTTCCAATGCTCAAATTAAACACAATGATATGATTACAAGTGAAAATGATGATAATCAACTCAAGGAAAATAAAAAAAAATAATGAGTGAGAGAGAAAATGTGCAAGAGAGATAAAAAGAAATAATTGCACAACAAAAGGAGAGTTGTGAGAAAACCATAGACAGGTGTGAGGTAAGAAAGGAAAAAGGAGAGCTTAGAGAGGATGCACAAAATAAAAGAGATTTATAAGTAAAAGGAAAAGTTAGAGAGGATCCACAAAGTAAAAGTGATATGTATGCAAAAGGAGAACTTAGAGAGGATGAATAAGATAAAAAAGATGTGCATGTAAAGGAAAGCGTGAGCAAGAGCAAAATCTTTATGTAAAAAGGAATGGTGTGAGAAGAGTCTATTTTTCACCAACACTCATAACCATGTTTTTGTTTTAAGGGACATATTTCACTACTAACGATGATATTTTATGTAGTTTTTTGGTGTCTCTTTTGAAGGGATGTGAAGGTTTATTTTTCAAAGAAGGGATGAAAGGATTATGATCTATGGGAAGAGATGAGCATCAAGTAGACTTCATTATTAGTTTTAGGGCTAGTCATAAAAAAAGGTGCATTAATGAAAAAATGCAATAGCCCTTGTGCACCAAGAAATAGGGTTTAAATTGGTAGAAAATTTAAAATTTACGAAGGGAGTGGAAGTAATTAAAAGTAAGAGAAAGAGCAGGAGAAAAACAAACACATACGATTTATAGTTGTTCAAGTACTAATCAACTCTATATCCACTCTCCAATTCTCCAATTGGGTACTCTTAATGGTGTTTACAAGCTCACATCTAACTTAGTATTTAGGCTTACTTTAAACCCAATTACAATTGTGTTTAAGCCTCACACATAAACTTACATAAGAGTTTTGTTATTAGGCTCATTATAAACCCAATTATAATTGTGTTTAAGGCTTACACACAAACTTACATTAGAGTTTTGTTACTTAGGCTCACTCTAAAATCCAATCCCAAGTGTTTAAGGCTAACACTTAACCTTCAACAACCTAAACTATAAAGAATATATGAGTTAAGGTGTTAAGAAATCAAATTGTAAGAATTTGGCCATAATTAACTATTATCCTTTTGCATTTAAAGCCATTTGGTGAAGTATTTATAAGTTCTAATCATCAAATAGCTATTACAAATGAAACTATGTCTAAATCTCCAAAGTTGGTTGGCAAAGTCCTGTATTTAATACTTGTCAGAGTGAGAACATAGGTGAGACTGCAGGTCATAATTGCAATCCATATTTTGCACTAGATTTTGCTTAATTGTTGTCAAGATCATCAAATGTGTCTAACGGCTAATGATGTTTAGCCGTCTAGCATTGGTTCTTCAAAGAACTAGCTATTGGAACCCTCTAACAGTTATCAAAATTTATTGTTGCAATTTTAGAATGTTATTTACGACTTTCTTTATGAATCAAACTAGAGTTTTGATGTTTCAATCTTTGATAGATCACGGTCACTACCAAAATGTCACTCCTGTAAATTTTGAACTTCAAATGGTTATCATGAGATCATAGGTGAGACTACAGGTCACAAATGTGATCCATATTTTGCACTAGATTTTGCTTAATTGTGGTCAAGATCTTCAAATGTGTCTAACGACTAATGACATTTAGCTGTCTAGCATAGATTCTTGAAAGAACTAGCCATTAGAACCTTCTAACAGTTATCAAAATTTATTGTTGTAATTTTAGAATGCTAGTTACTACATTCTTCGTGAATCAAACTAGAGTTTTGATGTTTTAATCTTTAATAGATCACGGTCCCTCCCAAAATGTCACTTCTGGAAATTTTGAACTTCAAATGGCTATCATGACACATGGATCAGCTTAGTTGGTCATTTAGGGTCCATTTTTGTTCATTTGAAGACAGCAGTGGCGACCAAAGTTGTTATAGGCACCGTGAATCAAACTGGAGCTTTTGTTCTCAAAATTTTTTGAGATATGGATCATGATCCTTGAATTCTGATTGCAACTTATGAGATAGTTTTGATAATTTGAGTATTTTACTTCCAATCACTTCCATTCAACTTTCAATAAGTTTCTAACTTAACTTCTGCAAAGACAATACCTAAAAATGATATTATAATCTTTTAATCTATATTGTCAAGATCAAAGAGAGTTTTGACTTAGGTTTGACTAGCCTAGTCCAACAATCTTCCCCTTTTTTATTTTGATAACCTAGATTGAATATGCAAAGGATAAAAGTTTGTCATGCATAATCTTGAACATGTTAAGTATTTGGAAGTCAATATTAAATAAATGTGAAGTGATTTAAGATATAAGGATAAGTTTGAATTTAAAAGAGAATGCTCCCCCCTTAAACCATACTCCTCCCTTATTTTTTAATAAATATTATTTCTACCCCTTTGTCATGTTACTAACATATGACCTTTGCATATATATATATATATATATATATATATATATTTGGTAAGATAAAAAAGAGAGGGAAATAGAGAGAGTGGAGAAATGAAGACGGATGGCATCAACCTCAATTAATTAGCTCAATCAAGAAACACAATAGACAAAAGAGAATATAGATGAACACAAACAAATATTATTTTCATTAATAGATAAGAAAAATAGGCACATAGTTTAATATAAAAGTTCAAACATTATACATGTTTGATCACAGGAAAAGGGCCTTAATCTTTGAAATCAAAAAGGAAAAAACACGAAAATAGATAAAAAAAAAAAAACAAACAAACAAAAGAAGGAAAAGATATAAAAGATCTAGAAATCTAGTGAGATAACATCATTAAATTCTTCTTCTTCATCATCCTCACCATCTTGGACTTTTCTTCTTCAACATTTATGATTGGTGGTGATGGTGATGCTTTTTCTTCTTCCTCCTCCTCATCCTTAGAAAGCTCAAAATCAGGGGGATGGCAAGGAGAAGGAAGGCCAAAATTCTTTTATATGTCAATAATGTCCACATTTAGATGGTGAAGAATGTTAAGTCTTTTGAGGACTTTCTTCAACATCTTTAAAACCTTGGCCAAAGAAGATTTAGAGGAAGTAGATATCCTTAGTTTTACTTTGGATTCTCTTAGGGATTCTTTTTTTTTTTAGCTGTATCTTCTCCTTCTTCAATAACCAACCTTTTTCTTTTGGAGGCTTATAAAGCCTTTTGATGCTTTGCTCTTTATACACTAACAAGTATTCATATGCATCATCTTTTATTATTTTGGCATTCACAAGATAGGTTAGGTCAAGAAAGTTTTTGTTAGGAACGTATGTAGGGGTAAGATTCACTTCAATTTTAGGGATAAGTGCCCCCTACAAACCTATAAATGGCTATAACATGGGAAAGGAGAAAGAATTCACATTTTAGTTTAAGGTTCATAAGGGTTAATTGATCAATAAAGAAATGCCCACTTTGGATGGGCTTGTTTTTAAAAAGATAAAACATAGAAGAAATGTCTTTTTGTGAGACTTTTTCATTGTTATCATCTCTAGCATTGATTGAGAAAGTGATGATGTGATGAAGAAGCCAAACAGGTAAGGTCTTGATATTTTTAGCTAATGAAATTTTAGGGTTGTGGTTTTTCTCAATAGAGATTTCATTATAAAAATCAAAATAGATGAGATCAAGAGAGGAGAAGTTGAAAGGGATGGCATTTCCAATTTAGAAGTTGAAAAGATAACATATTTATGGGTAGGTGATGTAATATCCTTCACCAAAGCATTTAAAAACCAATCCATAAATATCTACCCTTGATATGGTCTTCTTGCTTATTTGTATTATGCATATGAACTCCCTTATAACTTCTTAATAACCAGGCTCTTCGCAGAAGATGAATTCAATCCATCCCAAGTGGGAAAGAAAAGCCTTAATTTCACCCTTAAGGCTAAGGTAGTAAGAAGGAACTCTAATGGGATTTTAGTTAGATTGAATCACCTTCTTTCGGTTGGATTTGTACCTTTCTTTTTCCTTTTTTGTTACTCCTCTCATAAAGTGGAGTTGAATGATAGGTCCTAGAGAAGGGGAGGAGGTTTGGTTATGCCCTTTCCATTCTTAGCTCTTATGCTTTTTCTTGTAGCCATTAGGATGAGATGAAGAAGGGTTGAAGATGAGAGAAAATATGAAAAAAGAAAGAAGTTTGGGGAAGAAAAGATGTGAAAAGTGGATGATAAGGTGTTAAGGGGTTTAAATAGCTAGAAAATAGGTTCAAAATGGCTTGAAATGTAATAAACGAGGGGGTTGGACCGTTTGAGAAGCCAATCATTAATGTCTATTAGATACTCTTAAGTTACAACTGTTATACATGGTTATGAACACGAATTGCAAAAAATGTGAGTAATGGAAAAAAAATTATTGGAAAGGTGCAAAGTTAATAGTTTGAAAATTTTGAACTTTGAATTTTTGTGATGGTGATTTGAAATCACGAATGTGAATTGAAAAATAGTTTGAAAGCCAACACAACTTGTAAAAAAAACAACCATGATTTCCAATCTCGGTCGTGATTTATAAACCACTTTTCAAAACACTTTTAAAATAAAATTTTTGATAAATGGCCTAAACATAGAGTGATCAATTTGATATTTTGATGAGCAATTCATGTAATTGAATATAAAGAAGCTCAAATGCAAATTGAATTGATTCATCCAACAACACACCAAATATACAATAATCATACATATCAAATATCTTAACACTAGCAATCAAACAATCATGAATAGATATAATTAGATCTATTTTCACCCTAGAGAGCTTCCATGAAGCATCCCTAGTTCCTTTTTTATGAAGTTCATCCTTTATTTATTTAGGGATTTAGTGAAAATATCGATAAGTTGGTTGTTAGTATCAATAAATTTTAACACTACATTACTATTTTGTACGTGATTTCTAAGAAAATGATATCTTATGTCAAAATGTTTGCTTCTTGAATGTTGGATGAGATTCTTTGAAATATTTATTGCACTTATGTTGTCACATTTAATGGGAACATGATCAACCAAAGTGATGTGTTTGTACACATTACTAGTAAAATGCTCGATCTCCTTTTGACTTAGGTTTTTTTAATGAAAACCTTAGATCCTTTAGTGCTTGCCAATTTAATTACTTACATAGGGTGACAAATCATTTAAAGAAGTTGAAGCACACATCAAGTTCTTATTGGTTTTCTAGGATGATCCTATTGGTCTTTCCTTTGTATTAGCATATCTAATGGTCAAAGGTTGAGAAACATCTTATGTAAAAGGATGAATCAAAGGTCTTGGTTTTATAGCAACCGAGAAAATGGTGAAAAGGTTGGTCAATAGTGATGATGAATGGTATTAAAATTGCTCGTTAATGTTTCACCATTAGGTTTGTGTCCGATGGACATTTTGGTTTTAAAAAAGTGTAAAAAAGGTAAAGGAAGAGATTTAAGAGAGTTTAAAAGCTTAAGGGTTTAAGGGAACATTAGGCTTTGAAAAGAAGATTGGGTGATCTAGAGAAAAGAAAAAATATAAGAAAAAATGGTAAAGAAAAAGAAATTAGGTCATTGGATTTATATATTTTGCAATATAATGATCATGGATTTTGGGTTCCACAATCATGAAATAAGGATAAAAAGCACGAGAACTATGTTCTCGAGTTGTTGGGCTTAAGGTTTAGAATAAATTTGATTTTCAAGAAATCCACAATTATAGGATCTAAGTTTATACAATGGGATTTAATCCCTATGAAGCCTAAACCATGTTGCCTTAAAATTTTAAAGAACAGGCAATCTATAGTCCTAGGATTGAGTTTATAGCAAGGAATCAAGATTTTATGGTCATAGGACTTAAATTCTTCAACATGGTTTCTTATTTTAAAAACCATATTTTCAAACACTTTATCTACAATTAGGGGGGGTAGAGTCTATGAATTTGGATTTTTCATAACATTTCAAATCCTTATAATTTTTTTAAACATACATTTCATAATTAAAGGTAGTATATCGATCAAAATTAAGAGTATCCACACTTCAAATCTTAGCAAACATAAGGTGGACATAATTCAACATAAAATTCAAGATTTCTCAAATTTATAAAAATTGATCTCATAAGTTTTCAAACAAATGATAAGCTTTGAAACTTATTTTAAAATGCAATTTTAATGCATATGAATGAACAAGTATAAGGAAATCATATCAAAACAAACATACAAAATAATAACAAGAAACAATAGGAGATAAAACACAAATTTGCATAAAATTGACTTATCCATCATTATCATTCAATATGCCATTCTGCCCATTAATAAAGTTCATCCTTTCATCATTAAGAGATTTAGTGAACATGTCTACAATTTGATGTTTAGTATCCATATATTCAAAAGCAATGTTGACATTTTGCATATGATTTCTAATGAAATGGTGCCCAATATCAATATATTTGCTTGTAAAATATTATATTAAGTTCTTTGTCAAATTGATAGTACTAGTGTTATCATACTTGATGGGCATATATTCAAGTGAAACATTAAAGTCTTAAAGGCAAAGAATTTGAGCATAACACAAGTCAACCATTCATATTTAGCTTTAACGGTAAAAAGAGCAATAGAGTTTTACTTCTTACTGCACTAAGACACTAATGATTGGTCCAATAATTGGCAAGTATAAAAGGTACTTTTCCTATCTAAGATGCTCTCCCAAAAAGTCAACATTTGAACAAGAAACTAGGTCAAATGAAAACTATTTGGATACCAAAGTCTTAAATGTCATGTGCCATATAAATATTTCATATATAACCATTTGTAAATGTGACTCTTTTAAAAAATATTTATAGTTACCTTTGAAATACATATTTTAACTTAACTATAAGTACATGAATATCCAATAACTCCTTATAGATATTTCATAAACTTACAATATACTTATTATTAGTATCATATAGCCAAATTAGGTATGACAAGTATATAATGCTTAAATCATTTCATATCCTATATAAAACCTTATCTACTAACTTAACTTGGAACTAATTTTGGAAATGTCATGGAAGGATGGCATCTAAAAGAAGGAAAGGAAACATTATAGAATGCACTATATATAATATAATGCAATTAACTTTTGCATGAATTAGGGTCCATGCATCACTATATATTTTAATCTTTACAATTCATTACATATTAACTCTACCAAAATTATAAAGGTCAAGAACTATCTTAATCATCTTCTATCTTACATTAAGTATAAAGATAGCTATTTATAAACCAAGTACATACAAACTATTTTGTATGGCTTCTAGATTTATAAAAAATTATTGTTTATGATAAAGAAAAAATATTTCTTTAGCAATGAACTTGAGCGTCATTTATAATATTTATAAAATAGAATTGGTTCTTCCTAAAGCATTTAAAACATAATAATAATAATTTAGTTGTAACTCATTAGCATGTAAGGATTACGAGTTTTAAATATAGTAATCATTACTTTATTTATAAACTTTCATATCCTATATGCCTTAGCTTAACAGTTCATTTTTTTTAATTCCTCAACATCAAATGTATGATCCATATCAAGTATCATATACTAAGGAATTAATAAAATGTCAAAATCATTTGACTACTATAAAATGATGAATTAAAAGCCACATGTGAGTGGATGAGGGTTTTACTTGAATGAGTGGAATCTTGCTTTCAATTTGCACCTTTTTTTTTTTTTTTTTATCAATGGGGATCAAAAGGACTTGGAGTTATACATTAGTACAATCCCATATTTGAATCAAGATTAGGCCATTCAGGAACCTATAATTTGGGGTCCCATATTGATAAAGCCCTTGAACAAAACAAGGAGTTACAACTAGACATTATTCAAGATGAGAAACTGAGTAAATGAGGGTATCGTCCAATTAGGTCTTAGAGGCCTAATCCATTTTCACCTAAAAAAAATATCAGGTTGGAAAGTTAGATACAATTCAAGAAAGGTGTTGAACACCTCAGATCACTCAAACATTAGTTTGGCTTTCATTTGAATTCAAGATGTGTTACTTTTACCAATTAATATTATTAACCTTATCCATTCGCTAAGTCACATCATCATTCATGGCATAAAAATAAGGAGTAGGAACTTAAGTTAATTACAATATGAGATAATGGGGCATATTATCAATTAGGGGGGCATCATGCATATAATCAGTCATGCAATAATACAATTTGTGCATATAGATAAAAAAAAAAAAAAAAAAAAAAAGGAAAATAAGTTGCCTATTAAAAAAAAAGGTCAAATAGATAAGAGAATTAGTACCATCATATAAGACATTTAAGGAATGAAAAGGAAAAAGGGCATCAGGTTAAATGCATCTATACAAATAGCATAGTGCCTATATAAATCCTACCATATGTTTGTATAAACCTTTTAATAGTTATACAAACCTTTAAAAAGAGGCTAGAACATCCAAAGGTAAAAAATATTACCCAAACTTATCAAACCTTATATTCTTATGCATGAACAAAATACGACTTTGCATGTGAGCTTAGATGTAATATGGCGTGGTTGCAAGAATAACATAAAAACAAAATTTAATATGGAAAATTAATGGAATATAATAGGGTTTCTTTGTAATGAAGATGGAGGCAGGGGTTAGGAAGACAAAAAAAAAAAAAGGTTTTTACAACCACTTAGATGTTTATCTAGACCAAACATGATGTCAAAACAAATGCCATAGGAGCGCTCAACCTTAATAGGACTTAAGAATGTATGGGATAAAAGACCCTTGACTGTTAGGGCCTTCGCAATCAATTTCAGATTTTGATAGTTTTCAAGATGGGTTTTGTGATTATCGAATTCAACATTTTTATTCATAATCACTTTTTATTATGTTAGTTGGATATAAAATTTTTCTTAAAATATAAAACTAATGTATATATAGAAAAGTAGCTCGTTGATTGTCGTCATAACCCTTAAATAATTATATGTTTCTTTAATTCTATACAAAAGATATATTTTATATAATAAAATTTATTATAGTGATCAAATTAATATGAAAATATACATATTATTCAAAATGCTAAATAATTAGTCCCTTAAAAGATTTAATAAATATAATACACTAATTATTCAAATATATAGTCTATAATAATAAAAATGCAAGAAAATTTTAAAATAGTTACAATTATTCATATATAGTCTATAATAACAAAAACACAAGAAAATTTAAAAATAGTTACAATTATTCAATTTAATATAATCTATGTTTTGATTAAGATTCTCTAAATAAGATATATATAAGTTTTTTTTTTGGTAAATAAAATACATATAAAGTTGTATATGTTTAAATATTATAGTAATTAAGTGTATTTTTATCTACATATATTTTTATAGTCTTCTATAGTCATGAAAAAAGAACTTTCTCATAACTTGAGATGGAAAAGTAATTTCAAAAAAAGTGAGATTCATAGATTTATGAATCTAACTATTAAGATAATAAATTAATATAATAAGATTTGAGGCATGAAGAGGTGTTGATTGTCTTTATTATATTATTGCAAGTAAATAGCAATCTAGCTTTAAGATGCAATAAAACCTAAGAGTCTTGCATAGAGCAATTTCTGAAAATTTCTTATGTTTTAAAATTTATGAAATAGAAGAGTCATAGATGAGGAAGGAAAAATATATTATCTTCAAGCAAAATTTTAATATTTGAAGAAAAGAAAGGACACTTAATTACCATTAACTTGGCACCTTTTTAAAAATATGTTTTTGAAATTTTAAAATTTAATACTATAAATAGTTAAAATAATATTATAGTATTTTATTATTATTTAGTTTTTGATTTATAATAATAAATTAAATAATAAATCAGGCTTCACACATACGCACAAGTGGCAAGTGCTATCATAAACTATAAAATATTCACATATATAACCTATTGATTATATATATAAATTTCATTTTCAACCAAATTTAATTTAAATTTTTCTCCAAACTTTTCCTTCTCAAAATCAATTCAATAAGTTTCATCCAATCTTTTATTTTATTATAATATTCTATCTTTTCAATATGAGATTTTGAAACTCTTCTTGTACATTCAAGCTATTACAACAATAATATTTTTATGCAAACTAAATTTTAGAATTTGATATTCTTAAATCAATTTTGTTTGAGAATTTGATAACTAAACGGATCTTTGGTAATACAACATTTGGATTAGAGATTCTAAAGAATTCATGTATTCGTTCAATAATCATTTTGTTAAGGAAAAATCAATCAAAATTAATAGATTCTTCAAGATCTACTATTTACCACAATCTTTCTAAATCAAGAACTTTAGAAAATGTTTTATGTTTTCAGTTTTCTTTTCTAATTTTCAGTTTTCTAAATTTTTATTTTTCAAATAAAAAATTAGAAAACAGAAAACGATCTTCATTTGCTTTATTTTTTAGCTTTTTATTTTATATTTTTTCAAAAATTCTATGATAATTTTTTCATTAAGCATACAATTTTTTAAAAATAAAAGAATCATAGTCAAATAATTTTTTTTAACTTTTACAATCTACGTATTGACTAATAAAGAGATTAAAACAAAAATATAAAATTATTATTAATTGCAATATGCCATAGCCATAAATTGTCAACTAAAAAAATAAGATAAGCTCAGATTGTGTTATTATGATATTAGCTTTATAATACACAATATTTTTATAATTAAAAAACATGATTAAAACCTACCAGTAATTTTAATAAAATAAATATTATTAAAAGCAAAAAGAAAATTTAATCATCATCACATTAATTTCAATACTGCAATTTTCTTGTCAAAGTTTCTGGATACATTTGCTGTATATATAAAGTTATACACATTTATAGGATGCAATTGTCTGCAACTTCTGCCACAAATGATGTGGGTCCTTGAAGATGACTCAGGAACCAGGAAGCAACAACGAATACATATCAACAGTAGCTGCATGAATGAAAGGTAAACTCACTTTGGAAGTCACATCAGATGTGTCACCATCGAGAGTAGCCTTTGCGACCGCTTGCTAGACATAGAAGAGGGAGAATAATGTGCATTCTTCCTGAGCCAGTCTTGGTGATCCAAGAAAGTAATAGAAGATTCAGGCCTTAAAGACATTTTGGAATTCAGAATCGGAGACCCGTCTCAGTTATTGCCAGATTATGAGAACTTTGATTTCTTTCTTGTGGACTGTCAAAACGACAACGACAAGGTTGCTAAACTTGCTTGATGTTAATCCTACAAAATCAGTGGTGGTGGCTAACAACTTGGTCCGTGGAAAGAAAGGGTTTGGGAGGCCATGTAATTAAGGATATAATTAAGAATACGAAAAATGATCATCAAATTGTTGTCTGGTCAAGAAAGCATCGTATTGGGAAAGGAATCAAGGTTACTATGATTGGAAAATCTAGTACTTCCATTGAGAAAAGAGACGGTAGCGGCAGTGATAGTGGAGGAAGCCGTTTTCCACTTGAACTTTGGGATACTCGTGGTGGTTTAACAAAGCTAAAACGGATTGAATTACTGGTTTAATGTTCCTACAACTATAGAATACTAAACTGCAATTATAGAATACTTGTTTAATAGCCTTGCAACTATAGAATACTGTAACTATAGAATACTAGTTTAATGATCTAGATGACCCTTTCCCATAATTGGAGTTCATTTTTAGGTTAATTCTTTATAACAGATTGAATTAAAAAAAAATTGAATAGAATTTTTTTGGGAGATCTAATTTGAAAGAAAGAAAATGAAATCAATTAAACGCAGATAACATACCTTAACGACTATAGTTCAAGATCGGAGAGGCCAAAGAAAGAACTAGAATATTAAGGTGTCGTTTTGACGATCAGCTAAAAAAAAGATAGATGAGATTGGAACTGGGTGAAACACCCTAAATATACAAAATCAATTAAAAAGATATGTGTTTTCATTACAGAAAACACACTTCTTTTATTAAAGGAGATCCTAGAAAACGTTTTTTGCTAAGTTTCTACCACTAGATATAAATTAGAGAAAATAAAACTCTTTTCTAATTTTTTATTTAGAAACTGATTAAATCGAAACATAAAATTTTATTTTCTAATTTTCTTAGAACTATTTTCTAAAAAATTGATATTATTTTCCACAATTAAACAGAGCCTTAAAATTCCTCATAATAGGTGCGGCTTTGTAAAATTATAATTTTGATGATGACGGATTTCACAGCTAGATGTTTAAATTCATGATTTTATCATACACACTAAAACAAGTGAGATTTTGCAAAGGCCATGCTAGTGTAGTGTGGCTCCTCTGCCGCTGAAATGTTGGGGCCTACCTTTGGGTATAAATCCAAGAATTATTGTTGCTTGGAACCCGATCGTTGATAAGTTTAAGAACAAGCTAACCATGTGGAAAGGTAATCTATTGTCAAGATCCGCTAGTCATGTGGAAAGGCAATCTATTGTCAAATTTCCATCTGCTGTGGCAAAAACTTTAGTTAGAATTCAAAGGAACTTCTTCTGGAATGGTGGGGGTGAGGGTAAAAAATTATGTTTGGTCAGTTGCGATGTTCTCACAAAGGCAAAGCAGTTGGGAGATCTTGGCATTGGCTCACTTGTGGCTAAAAACAGAGCGTTGTTATTAAAGTGGATCTGGAAATTTATAGATAAATTTGAAGCCACATGGAAAAGTGCTATACCTGAGAAGTATTCCACTTTGAATAATGGTTTGGTGGTTCCCCAAATGAAACCATCTCAAGTGTGGAGGGACATCTGATTGGTAGTATCGAAAAACGGACTCCTTCAGCAGTATTTTTAAGGAGAAGTGTTTTTTCTGGCTTAGGGATGGAACTGATGTTTTGGGATTGACGTGTGGTGTGGCCCATCTAGTCTTGCATTTCAGGTCCCCAAGTTGGCTTCAATTGCTCGACAGGAAGCGTGTTGTGGTAGATATGGGTGTATGGTGAGATGGCGTGTGGAAATGGGCTCTGAAGTGGAGAAGGGTGTTATTTGAGTGGGACGAAGCTCTGGTGGCTGATTTGTTGGATACTCTCAACCGGTATACTCCTAAAAGAGACATAAAAGATAGATTGGTATTGGAAGTTTTAAGTTTCTGGTAAGTTTATTGTCAAGTTTAGCCCCTCGAAAAGTCGAATTTTTCTTTTGGATGGCGCTCAAGGAAAGAATTACTACTAGGGAGCTTTTATGTTCCTATGGCATTATCGATGGACTGTCTTATGTGTGTGCCCCTTTGGGTATAATTCAGGTGAAAGCGTTAATCATCTTTTAATTCAGTGTGATAATGCATGGAAAGTTTGGACTACGTTCTTTTCCTGGTGGAGTGGTATTTTATGTATATACCGAATTTATTGTTGGATTTTTATAATCAATGGAATGAGTTAGCATATGTTAATCAGAAGACTTGGAGGTTGTGTTTTGTTGCCGTAATCTGGTCGGTATGGTTAGAGAGAAATAGGGTGGTATTCAACTTGAATCCGATTGGCGTTGACAAGCTTATTAAAATTATACCCTTCAAAATTTCTTCTTGGTTGGAAGTGATATATCCACCAGTGTCAAATAGTACACACTGTTTCAAGCTCTATTTGGCTTGAGAATATGGTGCAGCCTAGTCATCGATGTAAATCTCGGTAGGGTACTGTATATAGGCTGCATAAGGGCTCCAGGAGCGTCGGCTTTTATTGGAGAGTTGTTGCGATCTTGGATACAGGTAGCAACAAAGTTTTTATTGGCGGTGTTTTAAGCAACAAAAATGAGAATTTGATAGCTTTGTTTTACGGTCCGTTGGAGGTATTGGATGTGAGGATTACTGTCATTCTAGCTTTCATTAAGGCATTGGAAATGTCCAAAATGAACCAGCTGGATATGAGTTACTATTTTGAGATGGCTACCTCGACAAAAGATGCGATTGAGTGGTGTACAAGTGAAGTAATGAAGGCTAATTGGGAAGCTTGGGATGTTTTGCATAAACTGAAAGTGGCAGGAAGATGTTTTGCGGATGGGAGGTTTAGTTTTATTGAAAACAGAAGTAACAAGCTTGCTATTAATATGGCAATTAGAGCTGCTACAACTGCTGGATCATTTGCTGCATTTTTCTAAGTCTTGTAACTGTGTTGCATCAGGGCAGCTATGTTTGTTTTGGGCTGAAGTTTTCTTCCCGTGTAACAGAGGATGTTTTGTGCCTCCGGTTGATTCTTTCAACCATTCTTATATAATTTTGATGCATCACTATAAAAAAATAAAAAAAAATGTGAGATTTTGCAAATTCTTAAATTGTAAAATTTATATAATCAGTTTGTTTTTAAAAAGAATATTAATGTTTGTTTTATTTGGTATTTGTTTATTAATATTCAACGATTGAGCATTCAAATACTGAAAAAATATTTGGCAAATATCAGCATTCAACATTTCAATTTAAAAATTAACATTCAGCATTTAAAAAAATATAATTGAAATTGAAAGTTTTTTCCAGCATTTGAAATGTAAAATCAGACATTCTAGTTTTAACCTTATATTTATCATTATTTACCATTATCTCAATTTGTATTTCATATAAAATTAATTAAAATCTAGAATAATTATTCTTTTATGATTTTATAATTTAATTACACCCTCAATTACTAAATTATTGAACACTTTCTATTTATTAACCACTCATAACTTATCAATAACCGCTAATCGCTACTTGCTCAATGCTAACTGCTAATCACTTACTTCTGCGTCACTGCTAAATCAAATAGACTCTTAACTTCTATTAATAAAAAAAAATGATATAATATCAAGATATTGAATCTGAAATTGTTATAATTCTAATAAAATGTATTTCAAATAATTCATGAATATTAAAATAAGGGTTTAATCTTAACGTGAAAATTGAATGATATTTGATGGCAAATAATAGTTATATTCTACTTTCTTAAAGGATAAAACTTGTGTGTGTGTGTGTAAAATAAACTACAGTCCTAATCTAATCTAAATAGTAAACCTAAGTAAACAAAATTTCAGCCCAATACTTGTGATTCTCGGATGGTAAACCCAAAATTATATAAATCATAAAATGAGTGAGAAATATTATATATAACCATACTAATATATTCATTCAGGAAGAAAATTTAGTTATTGAGATGGATATTACAGTTGTTTAATCGTCAAGTCTCTCTAATTGAGGAGATTATTCAATTTTTTATTAAATAAAGATGTATACTGTACAATTTTATGGATATGATATATTATTGTAAGTTTTTTTAAAAAAAAAATTCCACTATTCTACGAAAATATGCAATTTGATTTTGATAAATTTAGTCTTTTTCAATATTGATTAGTAAAGTGATTACAAGGGGATAAATGGATAAAGCTTGGTAGACATCATTCTTGAATTTCTGGTTTTGATAATAACTTTGTGATATTCTTTTTTTTTTTTTGTTGGAAATTACAAGCATAATAGAATATCAAAAAAATTATACATTTAATTAATTTTTTATGTTATATGTAAATTTTTTAATTATTTCCTTAGGCATTTAAATTTTTTTATTATTTCCTTAGGCTGTTCTTTTAGGTAACAATTATTTGGGTTGATAACTATTATGTTGGGGCAAGGTATAACTCCATTTCTTTTTTTGTTTGTATCAATGATTTTGACAATATTGTTACCATATAACAATTATACGTGAAAATTTTTTTTTATTGTTATAATTACTTCCTGCTATTCAACATTTATGTATGATCGATTTTTCTCAGTTATAGTCGGTGCTATATTGCATTATCATTGAAATTTTATATAATTTAGTTGGTCAAAATTCAAAGTAAATATTAAATACATAAATTGACATTAAAAAAATATTGATTTGAGGAGAATTAAGCAGTATATAAATAGTGGTGATAATTATATAAATTAAATAACTAATATTTTTTCGAGGAATATATATCTATTTAGTTTGAATTAATATAGAGTTCACAATATTAATGCATATAAACACATTAATATCAGTACATAAACCAAAAAGAATAATGCTATTTTACAAAAAATAAATAATTAAATTAAAATTATAGTAAAAATCACATTTCATCTTCTTTGTCTGTTAATTTTTTTTTAATCAATTTATTGTTAAATTAATTCTAATGAATCTAGATATGAAAGTTAAGGAAAAGGGAGAAAGAGGTGGTGGCGATAGATGGTTGTGTTAGGGAGAAAGTGGTGGAGGTGATAGATGATTGTGTCAGTTGTAATAGTAAGAGTGGAGATGAGATTAGTGGAAAGGATCTAAAATGATAATAGTTTATTTGTTTATTTAGTAAATAATTAATAATTTTTTATTTTCAAATATGTTTTCACACATAATTTCAGTTTCAGTTTGAATTTGGTTTTAAATAAACCAAACAAAAAAATGTAGATTAATCAAATTGCATAGTTTAATATATTTTTAATCTTTAAGCCTAAAAATAAATATTACCCATGTAATAACTCAAAGTACCATATTCATAAATATTACCCATGTAATAACATGGATCGGCGAAAGACAGTTACATCCACAACATTCGTAACACAAAAGGATGTTACATAGTATACACTTTATATAAAATCTCTATTCGAATTCAAATTTTGGGTTTGGTTCAGATTTACTTTTAAAATTGATATTTTGGATATGATAATTTGTTATTAACTTTAAAATATCTATTTAAATTTTTGTTATCATTTATGCAATATTTTGTCATAATTTATTAAGAAAAAAATAATATTTTTCTCTTAAAAATTATTTTTAGTAAGATAGATTTTACATTAAACAAAATTTGATTAAATTTTTTAATTTAAATGCTTAATAAATTAAATATAATTTATTCTATTAAGCAAATGATTATATATTATGAAAACAATTGAATTAAGTCCACTTAAAATTATATTCAAGTCATAGATCATAATTTAAATTAATTTACAAACAAATGTATAATGTTTAATGATAGAAAATCATTCATTATAAAAATTTTATGTATTATGATAAAATTTGCGTGAAAAAATTAGATTTGTCTTAACATGTAATTTTATTATGACAAAAATCAAATTTAATATAATTATTATAAAAAATAAGAAAATTTATGATAAATTTCTTTTATGTATTAAATTATTTAAAAAATTATGGTAAAAATTTAGCTTAATTATTCAAAATTTAAACCTTTTATGTAATTTTAAATTATATGCAGAACTTTTAATTAAATCAATTATATTGTAATTTGACAAATTAATTTTAACTATAACTCAAATCAAAATATAATTTAGTAAAATATATTTAGACTCAATTGAGCTTTATATTTTTGTAATTAAATCTAAAATTAAGCTTGCAGCTTAATTAATATACTACTTTTATTTTTATTGAATTTTATTTTATTTTTATTTAATTAACTTTATTATGTACTTCTATATGATGAAATTTATATTTATATTTAAATTTATAATTAAAAATTTTCTAAATTTAAATTTATAATTAATAAAATTTCTTAATCTATCCTTAAAAAATTAATTATTGTATTTTAAATAACAGTTATTTAAAATATTTAAATAAAAATTTTGAAAAGTATTTAAAAAATTATTTACATGAACTTAATTAAGATGATACTTTTATTTTATATTCCATATATTCCCTTTTTTTTGCTTAAATAAATTTACTATATATTTTTATCTGAAAATTTTTAATGTTATATTTAAATCTATAAATTTCTAAATTTCTAAATTTATAATTCATAAAATCTCTCAATATCTCATTTAAAAATTTGTTCACTAAAT
>CATIWR010697267.1:0-16894 GCA_949677035.1 Omphalea diandra | reverse complement strand
ACATTTTGTAGTGTTGTAACAATATCATTAAAAATATGTTATAAATTTAGTCTAACAATATTATTATTAATAATAAAGAAAAATCTCAAAACAATTTATATCTAATCAAGGAGGTTTGAAACATTCGATTTAAATCAAACTAGATTGATACAAATTAAAAAGTGAATTTTAAAAATATAAATCAAAATGAATCAAATAAATTTATAATTCAAAATTGAACAAATTAGATTTGATTTAATTGTGATTTATTTTAGTTTAAATCAAGTTTTTTAAAAATATTTTTAATATAATTAATAATTATTATAATATAATTAAAAATATTTTTAATATAAATAATATATTTATATATATTTTTGATGTAATTAGTGAACTCAAATTAATTCAATAATATTGATTTAATTTAATATAATTTAATTTAATTTTAAACAAAATTGATCAATTCATTTAATTAAAATTTTGTGATTTAGAAAAATAAAATATCTTTTTGAAAAAGTCAATGGAACTGACTGAACAAACCGAATCAATTCGGTTCGATCAGTTTTTACCCTTTCCACCAAATAGTGCTCACCTCTTCTGAAGGAAGAGTGGGGCCCTCCTTTCCTCTACCGAGAAGAAACGAACGGGAAACACTTTGGGCATCTGGGTTTGAGGTTTCGAACACAACGTGTATGGCAATTCCCTTCACTTCCTTTGTTCAATCTTTGTCTGCACTTATAATCTTGATTCAGTCATCAACAAAACAAGCCTGATTTTTTTTACCTAATCGCCTCCGTTTTTGGATTATTTTTTTTTTATAGGTTTGGTGGGCGTATGTTGTTCAGGAATGTCATTCTCTTGCTGTAAGATTGTTTCAGTTTCTCATGGCACTCACACTATCAGCTGCGCAGGCGGGTGGCCATGTCTCTATCAATTGGTGCTTCCCTGTTATAATATAACTAAATTGTAAAAATTTAATGTATTATCTTTTTGAATTTTATGAACAAGCTGTTTGGGCTTGTTTTAGATTTTGTGTTTTAGGTTTAGACTCCTGAATTTCGGATGTAATGCTTTCAACTGAGAATGAAGATTGAAATGATTGAAGATTCTTCCGTTTCAGTGTCGTAGTGGGAAGCAAATGAGAATTGCAGTTGTCTTCAAAATTGGAAGAGGATATAAAAATGCGTTGAGTAGAAGAATGAGGTACTTATGGTCTTCTTGCATTTTTTTGATTGAATGGTGGGAACCGATAATTGTTTGTATTGCTGTTAAATGGCTTTGTTTGTTGCAGGTTCACTAATTTATTCTTGAATATATCAAGATTATATTTTCGATCTAAACATAAGTTTGCAGAAAAGCTGTTGGACGAAGTAGAAAAATGTGACATGCCCAGCAGCTCTGGTAGATCAAAGTTGCTTGATAAGGTTAATTTGTGACTTATTTGTTTTTGAAGGATTATGATGGATGATTCACTTGTGTGCTCCAATGAGCTATTAAGTTACTTCAGCTGAAGGTTCTCAGGTGTTCTTTAAATCATCAGTCTGGATATTCTTTAACTTCCATTATGCATTCTTGTAGGTACCAGCGGTGATGAGTTATGATGGTTTTCATGATTTAATTCATAATGAAAAAGCTGAAAATCAATCTGATTGGGATATCAAAGATGCTGCAGATGGTTTTGATGTCTCCTTGGCATGCAAAAGATTTCCTTCTATTGTTTTGGGTTATTCTGATCCTGTGGAGTTATATGATGAGAGTACAGTGCACTCTGAAATGAAGAGCCTTTCAACAGCTGAAATTTATGAACAACTTCCCCCTGGTGCTCTGGGTATGAAATGGATTGATCCAGATAAGTGGACTTCTGTGGGCACCCTTTCAAGTAAGAACTTTTCCACACCAAAAGAACAAAGCAATGAGAATGCTTATGTAATTACTGAATCAACAGAAGAAAAATCTCATACATCAAAAGACTTAAAAGGGGAAAATGTATGCGGGTTACCTTCATGCTCTGAGGATATGACTTTGGAAACAAAGGAAAAATTGGATTATGAAATTAGCATGGGGGAATCTTTATCCAAAGTGATGCCTGAATTGCAACAAATGCCCGAATCATCAGTAAATGCTGCATTTCTTGATACATCTATCACTTATATACCGGGATTAAGTAAGAAACAATACCGTCAGCTAGAAAACTGTGGTTTTTACACGGTATGTATATTCACAATGCAAATTCCTTTGGGCTCTAATAATTATATTATGATATTCTATTCTTGTTGTTGTGCAGTTACGGAAAATGCTGCACCATTTCCCTCGAACCTATGCTGATTTACAAAACGCACTGGTTGGAATTGATGATGGACAGTACTTAATTTCTGTTGGGAGAATTTTGTCGTCCAGGTATGTTAAAATTTTCCCCTGAAAATTTGTATAACCTTTTATTTTTTGATTTTACATGAGTTCTGTTTGGCCATATTGATACTTTAGTTTATTTATTTATTTTTTTCTAAGTTCTCTAGAAACTTGTATGGGTAGGTTCTGGAAAAGATACAACTTTGTCATATCTTTTCTTTCTGGTCCATTTCTGAACTACATGCCAACTTGCCAAGGGATCGCCTCACCCACCCCAATCCCAATGGGATTTAAAACATGAGACTGACTGATGAAACTCACTATTGGGTATTCTTTATGGTTTCTGTGTCTAAAGTAGATGAGGGAAAAAACCATATTCCAGGCATGGGAAATTTATTCCAACCAAATTCTTCCTAAATTATCTATTTTGATAAGATTATTCTTCCCAGAGTTGAAAATAAAAACTGCAAGGGTATCTTCTTCAGAGCAGTGCTTAAATATAGTTGATAGACTTAAATTACATCTCTGAATTTGGCTCCTGGATAATTGGAATTGCAATAAGGTATCAAAAGTTCAGTTCTTTATGGCAGTAATCATCTGCTTGAAGCCAGAATAAATGCTTTAATCGCTTGGTAAAGGCTATGCTCAATATGCTAATGTAATCAAGAAAAATGCAAATCCTTCTGGTTGGTAAAGGAAGAGGGTGGAAACACAGCAAGGCTTTCTCACACTCATGCCTCAAAAAAGTATTCAGTTTTTGAATTGGGACATTGCAATTTAATATGTTGTTATACGAGGTTGCTGATAAACAATATAAATTAAAAGATTGAAATATAGGTCTATTGTGGGCATTCTTCCAGCACTAGCTTATGAATTATTTGGTAGAGCTAGTTATGTATATTTCATGTGCCTTTATTTCCAATTGACTGTTCATGGCTTTTTCCACCAATTTTTTAATGTTACCTGGACTGCTTTTCTGTGTTTTTTACACTTTTAGTCCTTTGGAATAAAACTTATAGGATGTTGGACCTGTTTCTTAATCTGTTGTTGATTTTGCCATATGAACAAGAAATATTTTGTTCTTGGGCTGTCATTGTTTCCTGTAGAAGAATTCTTCCTCCATACACATGCATGTAATCATGTTTGCATGTATGCTGCTGTATATTGTTCGTATGTGATTCTACATGTGCATGCAGTAACCATAATGTCATTAACAATAAATTGATATTGTTTTTAATATTGATATTATTTACAATTTTGGTTGCAGGGGAGTTAAAACCAGTTATTCCTTTTCATTTCTTGAGGTGGTTGTGGGTTGTGAGATTGCAGATGATAAATCTCAGCATGAGGTTGATGATAATGATATAGGGGCAAAGAAAACCATTTATTTGCATCTTAAAAAATATTTTCGTGGTGCACGTTTTACTAGTCAACCTTTTCTCAGAAGTCTTCAGAGCAAACATAAATTGGGAGATGTTGTCTGCGTTAGTGGTAAGGTGAGTTGGTCTTCTCCATAGTTGGCTGCTTTATTTACTTAAATGTGGTTTGATCTAAAGATGAATTATTTCATAGCTGGTTGGTGGCTTAATCTAAGGAAAGCTTTTCTATAAGGAATCAATTAGTCATGGTTTTTGGCCTTTCTCTACTCTTCTCTCTCTCTCTCTCTCTCTCTCTCTCTTTTGTTTGTGTGTGGTTGCTCCTTCATCTCTAGTATCTCTGTTGTACTGTTTGTGTTTATTAAGGTATGCTCCTTGTATTTTCTTTCCTCAATGAAAAAAGACTACATTGATGGTATGAGTGACTACTGGTGATCTCACTCTAGTTATGCATTGAGCTTCTCAGATCCAAGTAATCCTAAATATAATAAATTTCCTTTTCCTGAAGTCTGAGTGCCCCCATTGTTAATCATAATTTGTTTGCTAAGAAAAGATATCTTTTTAGTGGAGGAGGGATGAAGATTATAGACAATCCAAAGGATAAAGTTTGGTTGAAGCCATCGAGTGCTTGCCTCATAATTTCCAATTTTAATCTCTTTACTCATTTAAAATGTCTGACTTACAAAAAGGAAAATGGTTCATATAGACAGAACTGTCTTTCCCTTTGTGGTCCATGTATGTATAGTGGATATGAGATCATATAAATTCTGTCCTAGAGGTGAAATTTCTCTTTATATCCAATGAAGCTCAATTTCTGTATTTACGTTTTCTCTCATTATGCTATCGCCTGGCTGTTAGTTTTATGTTGTCTTTGGTTTTAAACATTTCAAGACTTGGATCTTAGACATTGTTTTCCAAAGTAGGTTAGGACAATGAGTGCCAAAGATCACTATGAAATCAGGGAATACAATATCGATGTGCTCAGGGATGATGAAGATTCATCTCTTCATCCGGAAGCAAGGCCATATCCAATATACCCTTCAAAAGGAGGCTTAAATCCTGATCTTCTCAGGAACATTATTGCAAGGTTTGTGCTACATTTCTGTTTGGTAGTTTGACCTGCAAGACCATTACAATGCAACCTCTCTTCTCATTTGTAACTTGGCAATTTCTTTTTTAATAATAATAATAATAAAAACAATAATAAAGAAGCATTTAAGGATCTTTAGGTTGCAGGCGCTGAAGTTACACTTTCTTCCATCTCTATTGTAATCATTTTTGTTTTAGTTGGCATTGCTATCTGATGCAACTTTCTCTTGAGAATTTTCTCTGCATTTGCTTTTAGTTCTTTATCCTTTTCTCATATTGCTCAAGGAAAATAAATGTATTTGCTCCTTTGACATCTGTGTATTTCCCAAAATTTCTCGAGGCTTATTTATTTATTTTTTTTTCAAAAGTCTGGTTTTAGGTAGCATAATGTTTGAAGGAGGAATTTTGGGAAGTTGACAAAAAAAAAATTTGTCCTGTTTCTATCCTCTCAAAGTCACCACTTGGTTACATTCTGCTGATCATGCAATGGAAGATCTGATCGAACCATGATTCTCTCTAATTTAGAACCTGTTGAAGAAAGTCAGGCAGAATACATTTCTAATTTTTGCATGTATGCCCCTTGAGTAGTCTGATTGCCTTTTTATATAGTTTTGTGGTCTTGTAGAATAGTACCACTCATGTCTTGTGGTCTTGTAGAGTAGTACCACTCTTAGTCACAATCTACCCTTATTCTTGCAGGCATTTAATGTCATGTCACATTTGAAATCTGAAATATGATTAAGCATCAGTATGATGTCCAGGGATTATGATGGCACTTGATCATGAAAATTTGGTGTGCTTTTCATTAAATTTATGTGTACACTCATGCCATTTTGTCCCATTTGCAGTTTTATTGGATGCTTGACCTTTACAATTTTATAGTGGGGCGATCCCAATTTGATTCTGCTGTCTGCTTAATTGAACTGAAAAGTTTGGTGCATTGGTGGTTTCTTTTGGTCTTATTCAGTGACTCACCTTATTTGGTTTTTTATCTGTATCTTTATCCTTTAAATGATCTCTTAGACAGTTGGTTTTTATTGTTTCATTTCTTTAACTTAAGGGTTTTTGTTTCTAAATTTGGGCTTGTATAATGATACTGTGACATTTTTTATCTCTTCCAGAGCTGTACAAGCCTTGGCTCCTGATGTTGATCCTATTCCTAGAGAAATCACTCAGGAGTTTGGACTTTTACATCTTCATGATGTAAGGAATTTTTCCTCTAATGTTTTCGTTTATTGATATGTTTTGTTCATTTTAATTTAAGATTCTCTTGCTTTCTGGTTCCATGCTCTAAGAATGTGGATGGCTGCAGTATTAAGAGAAATTTTTGGCTCGATGGCCTTATAATGATCCTTAATGATAAATATCCTGATCTAAATTTGAAATTCTAGCTGTCTGAATTGGTAGATATTGTTCTATTTGTACTGGTAGTGAGATAAAAGAAAAGAAAAATATTTAAGGGGATAAGTTATGTAGGAACTGCCACTGATGACCATCTTAAAATTTCCTGTGGAATCAGAGTATATATTTTTCTAATGTTATCAATTGCGTATTGTCAATTTTTTCCTGGTTAAATGAAACCACTTGTGATGTTTTCTAATGATTACACATGATTTTATTGATGTAGCATTTATTTTGTCAGTGGTTAGTATTGATGTAAATTATGTGGTTCTGTTGTTGCTCATCTGTGTTTGATTCTTCCAAGTTGTGGTTTGTCAGTTAAGCATTATGGGCTGATCGGTGAGATTGTGAGGGATTAGGATGGTACTGGGTAATATTACAGTTTGAACGCCAAAAACAAATTGTATTTGAGACTATTAAATGATCTACATTTTTGCTATAAAGCTATGAACCATATCAATATGATGTAAGACACTGATCATATTTACGTCATTGGGCATAAGTGCTTATGCAATTATTTTTTGATACATTTTCTATTTGATATTTGTTGGATTGTGGTCATGTTATGATGCTATGCATATGCGGATATGCCCCAACTGGCAAATTTGATTGTTGATATGTTGGCTGCTGGGAGAGTATCAGAGTAACCTTGGTGTTATATAATACCATGAGGAATTTTAGAGGGAGTGAAACTACAGTGCCTTTGAGGAATGCTGGTAGAGGCAAGCTTTGGAACTTTGTGGATCAAGTCAACCATTGTGTTTCTGAACTTGTTATCTATCATTTGAGAATCTGATTTACACCGGAGAGAATTGGCATTTGAATCTGACATCCATTAGTCATTCAGAATCAGAGGTTTGAACCAGTGAAAATTTTCTTGATGGACAACAGCAGAGGCTTCCTATTTATTACCTTTCAAGTTCATGCAATTTTATGTAGTAGTAGTTTTTGATCATTGGTATCATCATGAAGCTTGTGTGGCCAGTATTGGGCTCTTCACAAGGTTCGACACTTGGTAGGAAGGGTAGTAATGTCATTCCCTGTATCCTGTTATCTGATGAGGGATTTCTGGGGAGACTGAAATTTGTGAATTGTCTAGGATGCATATCTAATTTTGGAGATCAAGTTGGGTTTTAAGAAGCTTATTTTCATGGTTTCTTTTCTACCATATTTGCTTTCTACAGTCCTCTATGAAATTTCTTGGTGAATTACACTTTAGATTGTTTCATTTTGATGTTTAATAGGCTTATAACTTATTATCAAAAACATGGTTGAGGATTTTGGGATTTATGTTCCCAAGATTCTGTATTTTGACTTCCTCCTGGGCTTTTTTCTTTTTTTCCCCCTTTTCTAATTTTTGTTTAGATTTGAATCTCGTGTTCTATTTTCTTTATCTCTTCATGTTGCTATGTTGCAATTTCTTTTGCTGACTGAGCCATTAAATTATTATGATTATTCAATTGAAGTTTTAAAGCACTTGAATTTGGGAGTTTACCTTCACAAGGCAATAGTTTTATTTTGTGCTCACAAGAATGCATGTATGAATATTGTTTTGCATCATTACATATGTTATCATTCAAAATGTAGGCATATATTGGGATTCATCAACCCAAGAATGTGGAGGAGGCTGATTTAGCTCGTAGAAGATTTATATTTGATGAGTTCTTTTACCTACAGGTGATAATTGTATTTTGCTGTTTATCATTTTGATCTGGTAATGATAATTCTATATTTTATTTATTCTATTTTCAGTTTCTTACATGTCATATATTTGTATTGTTGACACTTTATCAATTGATATCATCTGAAAATATTTCTGATTGCTTATGTTATAGTTTAATTTTTTATAGAGTCTACACTGCTTTTTCTGATTCTTCTCAGAGCTGTGGTTTATGTCATCATATGCAAATGCCTATATAGGAATCAGAACTTAAGTATTTATTACTTTATGGTAATGGCTGTAAACAGCCATTGTAGCTGTATTGTAATGTTCATTGCACTTACCCTAACACACCTGTTTTGTATTTTGTTTCATTCTTTTAGTTTTCTAGGTTTTGTGCATAAATAACTCGCTACTCTAACAAAAGCCAAAAGGGTTACAATATAAGTTAAATTTTTAGAATTTTAAAGTGATAAATCATGTTATAAAATAACCTTATTTGAACAGGGATCATGGTTACACTGGGAGTGTTAGTGTTCTGGTCTTTCACAAAGTCTTGCAGATCTTTGCATTTAGAGCAAACATTCTTAAAAAGTTAAATAAAGATCAAATCACAGCCAAATTTCTTTGGCGTGCAACTAAAACTTGGGCTGTGGGCTCTTCTAATGATTTAAAACCATAGGTGGACCAGATGAGAGTTTCTGAAAGGTCAAGTTATCTACAGTTGTAGGCTACAAAGGTTATTTATTTCGCATAAACCATGCTCATTGATTGCTTGGAAGTTCTAAATATTGCACTTGAAACTTTTTTTTTAGGTCTTGATTCCTTGTATAAGTTACTTGTGCTGGTATGTGTTATCATCCCAGATTATAGATCTAGTTTTAGGGCATTTTATCAAACCACAAAGAAAAGAATGGACTCGTCAAAGGAGGGAATCCAACGATCTTTTAGAAAACAAGTTTTTGGGATAAAATACTGCTCATTTACCTTTAAATACAAAGAGTAATATTCACACAACAATTCTATCTTAGACATAAGGACAGCTAATCCCACAAAATAACTTCCTACTACAGAGAAACTTCCTATCATCTAGGAAACTACTCATAATTGAATTCAGATGAAATAAACTACTTAATTTAAAATGCAACTGACACATAAACATCATAAGCCTGTTGTTTCATGACAGTTTATTTTTGGGCTATATATTTTATCAATGATCACCTATGAACTCTAAGCATATTTCTATGGGCAGCTAGGACGCTTATTCCAAATGCTTGAAAGTCGTGGTACACGTGTGGAGAAAGATGGATTACTGGACAAGTACAGAAAACCTGAATTAAATGCTCTTTATGTGGAGGATTGGTCCAGTCTCACCAAAAAATTTTTGAAAGCTCTTCCTTATTCCCTTACTTCTAGTCAGCTAAGTGCTGTCTCAGAGATTATATGGGATCTAAAAAGACCTGTTCCTATGAACAGACTTTTGCAGGTTGTGATTCTTACAGTAAACAATCTGTTTGTAATTGCTTTCAGGTTCATGCTCTGCTTTTGAAATTGTATATCTGAAATTCTGAACTGATGTTGCCAATATCTACATGCTTGCTTTTTCTCCTGTAATTGGAGTTTATTTATGCACAACTCATTTTTTAGGGTGATGTTGGATGTGGAAAAACGGTGGTTGCTTTCTTGGCGTGCATGGAAGTTATTGGCTCTGGTTATCAGGTTGGTTGTTTCATGAATATTGTATCGTTTACTCATTTGTTCAATAAGCTGCTGAATACCTTCAATGTATTTTCTGGAATTTATTTAATAATAATCGCTGTACTTTGCTAGTATACAATGGATGTTTCCACAAAATATGTTCTTTCGTTCAATGATTGATCCTTGATCTATGCATATATTTGGTATGTATTAATGGATATTATGATCAAATTTCTCCTTATGTAGGCAGCTCTCATGGTTCCAACTGAGTTGCTTGCAGTCCAGCATTATGAGCACTTGCTTAATCTTCTAGATTCAATGGAGGACAACCAGTCCAAGCCTTCCATTGCTCTACTAACAGGTTCAACACCACTGAAACAGTCACGGATGATTCGTCAGGCATGTTTACTTTTAGTAATTTGCTCTGTTATTAATTATAAATCTTTGAAATTAACTGATTTGCTCTGTTCTGTTTCCTTAATCGGATGACAGGATATCCAAACAGGAGACATCTCCATGCTTATTGGAACGCACAGTTTAATTTCTGACAATGTAGAATTCTCTGCTTTACGTATAGCTGTGGTGGATGAGCAACATCGCTTTGGTGTTATCCAGAGAGGAAGGTTTAACAGTAAGGTTGTTTGCTGTACTTGCCCCAACATGATGACATGACATTTTATGTGGAACATTTAATAACTATGCATTAGCATTTTGCTTTTCTGGCTGTTTCAAGCGTTTTATTTTCTTCTTGGCATATGCTGGTGGATTTAGCACTCTGCAAGTTAACAAATGTATTCTGTCTCTATGATTAATTTGATTTGTTTTGAATTAGTTTACTCATGATATTAGTTTGGAGCTATGCTTCTTTTCAGAATTTTCCAATAGCCTCAACATAATGCTTATTAAACTCCAAAATTACTCATACATGTCTAGTCTTATGTCTTTGGATTTACACTTTATCTTTTTTCTTTCTCCTTAACAAAAGATGAGAGAAACTAAGCGATCTCTTTTGGCATAACTATTCACCATCCATTTTCTAGCCAACTGTCTAGATGGCAGTAGGGGTGTCAATAAATTGTTTCGGAGGTTAAATGGGCGACCATCCAAGTCATTAGTATTTCTTGTCATACAAGAAGACATGAAACAAGCTGATTTACTACTCTGTACACGCACAGGGTGGGAAATCTATAATGGTTATCTTGAAAGTGTGCAGCTATACAGATAAAAGAGAGAGAAAGAGAGACATGGTTGTTGATCCTCAGTGGCTAAATGTGAGAGCTGCATGAGACGTGGTTAAGCAAGATAAAGGACTTTTGTGAGGTTGAGGGGGCTTAAGAAGGAAAGCTAGTAGTGTTTATTTCTTGATTGGTGTACTATGCACGTATCACAAGTGTGGCAAGTCTCATTTGCTGATTTTTCTATTGTGAGGTTGCGTGGGTTATTTGGAATTATTTTAGTCTTTGAGAAGAATTCGGCTCTTTCAGAAATTCTAGGGGCTTTTGTTAGTTTCAAAATAAGATTGGTCTGTTGGTAGATAATATGTCTAAGTTTGGACTTTCCAATCATATCAGAAAACTAATGGTTGTAGATGTTTAATTGGAGCTTCATGTGGGAATTACCGATAACAGTCATTAGGTGTATGTGTTAAAAATGGTGTCATGCAAGTCTATTAAAGTATCTGAAAGTTCATTTTGATGCCCTCCTGGACAAAATTTTATAATGTAATTCAGTCTATGCTTCTAGAATTGTTCATTCTCTTAATTTCATAGCCAATTTTTTCTATCATTAAATTTATGGCTTCGTAATCTTTCTGCAAGAGTTCTGTAAAACTGAGCAAGACGTCTGATCCCTGCAGCTATATTATAATTTATCAAGTTCAAAAATGGAAGCAACCAGTTCCGACAGCCCCTCAAAAAGTGATATACATATGTCCCCTCATATTCTTGCTATGTCAGCCACTCCCATCCCAAGGACGCTTGCTTTGGCATTGTACGGGGATGTATCCCTAACACAAGTATGTAAATTTCATTGCCTATGTGGTTGTTTGGATGTAATTCAAACAATTTGTTATAATTTTCTTGAATTGTTTTGACATTGTGAAAAAAAGAATCCCAACATATTTGAAAGATTGGAGTTTATACTATCATGATTTTGAGTTCAGGTTAGTATTGAAAATTAAGTAATAGGTTGTAATAGGTTGGGATTTGTATTAAAAATGTCTGAAATGTTGGGGTTTATATTGTCATGATTTATAGTTCAAGGTTAGTATTGAAAGTTAAGTAATAGGTTGGATTTCCTTTTTAATTAACCCAATATATATATATATATATATATATAATTTTTGCTATGTGAACCATTGAATACTTTTCTGGTTAATAGTAAAAAGTGATTTAAGCATGAACTACTCTCTGATTAGTAGATCAAGTCAAAGGAAAGAGTTTTGTAGGATTAAGACACTCTTGTAACCAGTAGATCAAGTCAAAATGAAGACCTTTAATTTTGAACATAAAGCAGCAAAATCACTCAACTTTTAACTTTTGTTTCAACAAAGTCATTATTGCTAGATCTTGTAGAATTTCTATGGTTATATTAACATGATAATAGAATAAAATTTTTCTATGATAGCATATATCATATGGACTATTGGGTTTTCAGACTTACTCATCATATAAAAAAAAAAAAAATTGGTTCTCAAATTTTCACAATAGTGACATTGTGGAAACAAAGTCAAAGTTGAGTGACTTTGATGATATAAATTGACATGCAGTGATCACACTCCATTTCATTTATAGTTTCACTGACCATTGGTGAAATTAGCGCCCAGGTTTTGAAGATATTTCCAGTTTTTGTCAATTCCTGAATTGGGCTATACATCTAAATTTTAGACTCCTATAGTTCTTACTATTTAATATAATTGTTGTTTCCTTCTAAAAGTTATTCCTGGGTTTCTGCATCACAGATAACTGATTTGCCCCCAGGAAGAATACCAGTTGAAACATGCATCATTGAAGGAAATAGCCAGGGCTTTGAGGATGTCTACAAGGTACCGGTTGTACTTATAAACTGTTGGAAGTACCTAACATCTGTTTTTGTTGTCTTTTTTTTTTTTTTTTTGGTTGAAATAAAATAAGAAAAATAAATTAATGAAGGGGTTTAAACCTTCTATTTTTTACATTATGAGACAAGTGCTCACTGCTCAGCCATTGGATAACTGACCCAATGGACTAAACATATCTTTCATGCAAGTGAGGGGTGTACTGAGATATTTAAATCAAATTATGTTGCTTAGAAATGTATACAGATCTACCTCTTATTAAACATTGGTTCCAAAAATTGATAGGAGAGTTTCATGTTTCTTGGCCTTGGAATGGTCGTAATAGTAGATTTAGCATTTCAACACATTTATCTCTTTGTTTATATCTTCTCCTGTACTCTTACCTCTTTAAATCGACCACTTCCCCACACCAATGCAGCAAGTCATCAACAATTTGATTGATGTTGCCAAGCCATCTCAAATGATCTTCCTTTAATTTATTATCGCTGGTTGTTAACTTCACCTTCTTAAAATTGTTTTCGAATCTCACATAATAAGATAAACTAAGAAAAGGTGGGAATTATTAATATAAAAGTGTTATTCCTAGTAAAATACTCTTTTATTCTGTCCTTCCTTTTTCAACCAAATAATAAACTACACTTGGAATGTTTATGAATGCTGTGATTTTTGAAAGTATAAATATGGTAGTCTTATATGTATAGAAATGATAATGTTCCCAGTGACTTCTCTCTTTCTTTCTATCAACATATTAGATGCTGAGGATATCAATTGTGCCAGATGATGGTAGATGAATTAGAAGCTGGGGGAAAGGTGTATCTTGTGTATCCAGTGATTGAGCAATCTGAGCAACTTCCTCAGCTTCGCGCTGCTTCTGCTGATCTTGAAGCTATCTCAGATAGATTTCAAGGATACAATTGTGGGTTATTACATGGTAAAATGAAGAGCGATGAAAAAGAGGAAGCATTGAGACGATTTAGATCTGGGGAAACACACATTCTCCTTTCCACTCAAGTGATTGAGGTTGGTGTTGATGTTCCAGATGCATCCATGATGGTTGTTATGAATGCTGAGAGATTTGGAATAGCTCAGTTGCACCAACTCAGAGGACGAGTTGGACGTGGAACGAGGAAGTCCAAATGTATATTATTAGCATCTACAATCAGTAGCCTTAACCGTTTAAAGGTGCTGGAGAAGTCATCAGATGGTTTTTACTTGGCAAATGCTGATCTTCTTCTTCGTGGACCTGGTGACTTGCTTGGCAAAAAGCAATCAGGTCACCTTCCAGAGTTTCCTATTGCAAGGTTGGAGGTAGATGGGAATATTTTGCAAGAAGCGCATGCTGCTGCACTGGTAAATATCTTGTTATTTACAGAGTGTTGTTTGACATTTCCCTACCATTTTGCAGTATATTTCTTTCTATATGTTACTATTCAGTTTTGTAGTATTTTCTGTTGGATGCTGCATAAAATTTTTCAGTATAGGTATTTTTAGTGGCTTTTCTGTGCCTGCAAATGTGTACTTGCATTAAATAAATGTGTTAAGAGGTCTAGCTTCATATTTGTTGGTGTAGTTGGCTCAAGTCATTGTGAAAGTCTTCTTAAGAAATAGGAATAGCGTGAGAGATGCAATAGTGAAGTTAGTTTTTTCTTTTTTCCTCTCATGAACATACCGGATATTTTCTTGTAAATGAAACTTATCAGAAATTGTCTGATTTTTGCATTGGAGAACACATTAAAAACAAGTTGCAGGCGAAGATGATGAAATGCATTATCATTTTTTTTTTGATATCGATGCTTATTGTTCAACTAGAGAAGGTATTCACTTTAATGACAGTGATCTAAATTGCCAGGGTATAAACTTTTCAATGGATTCTCAAGTAAAATGCTTAAGGCTTCATAGTGAAAAGTCAGTTAGTTGTCGTTCTAAATTTCTTCATTTACATTGTAAGTAATGATGGTTGGTCCAATTTTTGTGTCATCTTAAAGAAAGGGTGGTTTTTTCTGTACGCAGAAAGTTCTAGGTGATTCTCATGATTTGGAGCGATTTCCAGCACTCAAGGCAGAGCTTAGCATGCGACAACCACTTTGTATTCTTGGTGATTGAGAAACAGCTGAGATAATATCGTGTCCATGTTCAAGATGATAATCGTTGCATAAAGGATGAATTAAGTTTCAGGTTCGTGCTCATATCTGTGTCAATTTTGGACATTGTCTGATTTTGTTTTAGGCAATTGTATTACCGCCATGTAAATGTTGCAATGATAGTTGTAAATGTAGCTATTATACTCTTCTGTTTATGGCAGAGCGCCAATTGTATAACAGATCAGAAGTTTCTATCTGAATCGTAGTTTTGGAAATGCAGAGACCGGAGCAAGGCTTGCTTGTTAGTTTAACCTAAACAAGTATTGCTCTGTGGAGGCGATAGTTTCACTTGAGCCTGATTTACCCCTAGTTACTGAGTTGACCTTGCTTTCATGTTTGGAGAGACGGGAAAATGCCATTAATTCTTTTCCGCTGCTTTTTACACCGTATCGAAAAAATTGTTAATTTAATGATATGCTAAAGTTATCTTTTAAGTTTATGAAAATGCAATTTATTAAGAATTTTTTTTTTAAAAAAAAAAAGAAGAGAAAAATGACAGATAGGAACCTGAAATAGAATACTAAAAAATCTAATGATTTTGTTGGTCTTCTCCTCGTTGATTACTAGCGAATAGCAAATCAACTGAAGACTAAAGATCTACAGCTTGTGCTCTATAGCATTCAAATTCAAATTTTCATTAACTTCTTTATATAGATAAAAAAAATGAAATTGATTTTGTTATTTTCGACTATAGCATCACTAATTTCATATTAGAACTTAACACATTCATTTTTTAAGAAATAATTCACATCCTAATTAACGTATACCAACCTAATAACTCATTGATTTGTAAGTTTTTTCTTTCAAATTTTTGTTTGTCTTTTGCAGCATTTTTTTCAAAAATAATGGAAATTAACAGTAGTTATAAGGGTTCATGATTCCATGTCTGTTAGGACTCGAAGAAAAGAAATCCACTGCCAACCTTGAGAATCCTCCCAAAGCCTCAGCCTCAGCCACCATGCCAAATGTCCGGTGGTAGGAAAATTTGTAGTCAGAGACGAAAAAAAAAGTACTTGATCTCTGTGAAATTTTGGGAACATCCTGTCGGCAACTAAATGAGAAGGTCAAAAAATTGATGATTGCAGGAGAAAATAACTCCTTCGTTCGTAAAGGCTTGAAAGTACTAATACGCAGTTAAAAATAATCAAAATCACATTCATAATAATTTTAAGAATAATATGTAATATATATAAAAAAATTAATATATTTATGTAATAAAAATTTAGGAAGAGTTAATAGGTTTTGGCGCACGATGAGAAAAGGGTGTGATTTTCTTGTATGATTTTGCGTTCAAATTTATTGAAAAATAACTAAATTTTATTTTTTATAAAAATTTATCGAATTTCACATAAATAAATGGTATACTTAAAAGACGAAAAATATTAAAGAAAAACATATAAATCCTTCACCGCATAAATGAATTTCCAAAAATAAAAATAAATAAATAAAAGGAAGAGAAGGTGTGGCGGGGCCCGCATGCCATCCACAAAGATTACAGTAGACATTGGAAGTGATCAAAAGTGGACAACCCAATGAACAGCAAGAGAAGACACAAGCAGACAAGTGGATCCCACAAAGGTCTGGTTCCCTACCCAATGATCAAGGTGGGGGACCACTGGATGTTCCGTGTTCCATGAGATGTCCATAAGCTAATCATCAAGATTGGGCCCCACTTTTACCCACGCTTTTCTGCCCTGCCCTTAATAATATATTCCATAATTATTAGTATTTCACATAATTTTATCCTGCGTGCGGATTCGCTACCTGCCTTACAAAACCATTATTACTGCTTTCCCACCTCACTCCTTCAAGAATTCGTAGACTATATATATATATAGTTTCATCAAAATTAAAACTAATAATTACATCACAATCTTATTTTGATATATTTTTAAAATTTGTACAAGTCAATTGATTTTATGTTATAAGATTCAATTTAAATTTTGATAAGTCTAATTACACTCAAATGAGTAGTATATGTAAAAATAAATAATAATAATAATATATTGGATAATTATTTATAATCAATTTTGTTTTTAGTACTATTGTAAATGGAAATCAAATTTTATTTTTCTATTTCAAATATTCATCATTTTTCTTTTTCATTTAAACAAAATAATGTGAAAAATAATAATTATTATGCTAAATG
>CATIWR010697190.1:0-11892 GCA_949677035.1 Omphalea diandra | reverse complement strand
CTCTTTTTGATCTTACCAAAGGGGGAGAGATGGTATAGTCTAAGTTTAAGGAAGAGGAAATTATAAGGAAATTACAGTTTGCATAAATTATAACATAAGTTGAGGGGGAGCATCAATGAGCAATATAACTTTTTATCACCTTTGATTGAATGAATGACATACTTAGCAAATTTTGTCTTAAGTATTCATTGAATCATATTACAATCCAACTTCACGTTTCTGCATCATTTTCACTTTGGATCCATCTAAGTTGTTAAAATAAAAAAGGGGGAGATTGTTGGACTAGGGTGGTTAACCCTAGGTCTTGGATCTCTTTAATCTTGACAAAGGAGATTGATCATGTCTAATATTTCAAATTAGTGTTGTTTTGTAGCCTTTAGTTTTTATCTAAGTTGGAAGTTGGATGTAACTCAAAATCTTCAAAGTATGTAAAATGTCTTCTAAATCACGACCGCTACCTTGGATTCGTCACCGCGATCCATTAGAAGACTTGCAAGAAGTCAGGTAGGTGAAATAACAGAGCCATTCTCGACCGCGATTCATCCAAATAATGGAGTCCAAAATTGGCAGACGAATTTGCAGTATGTGTCACGCCCTAGTCGCAACTACAAATTTTGGAGCAACTTAAGAGGGAAGCAAATCCACAATCACAGCATGACAAATGTCCCAGCAGACCATTAGAAGTCAAATTTCATGGAGGCATCTTGTTGGTAGCAATCGGGAATCATGAGAAAGAAGATGACCATTTTTGGTAGACGAATTAGCGTCCTTATGTCGCGGCCTAAACAAGAAAGCTCGTAACCGTGACTTTTGAAAGCAGGTGAAAGGCAACGACTATATTTTCCTGGTAAACTAATCAGAAGTTGCCATGTGGACTAGCCGTTAGACACAAATGGAGTTTTCCTTAAGGAATTTGGATTTCGCGACTGCGAATAAGTAGTAGTGACTGCGAATTGAGACTGTTAAGCATTTAATGCAAAAATTTGTCTAGCACACTTTGAAGATCTTGCACCAATTTTATTGCAACGTCTCTTTGGTAGGTAGAGGCTATATATACCTCACCAAACAGATGTAAATGCAAGAGAATTAATAACTTTATAACCAAACTCTTGCAATTTTGCTACTCAATCTTTTCTCTTCTTTAATTGATTATTTGGTGTGAGCATAAACACCATTTGTAAAGGTTGTAGTTTTAGCCTGTTAAAGACTCTAGAGAGGTTGTTGTGTGAGCCTGAAAAACACAAGTGTAAAGGTTGTTGTGTAAGCCTCTAAAACACAAGTGTAAAGGTTATTATGTGAGCCTTAGAAAACACGTGTAAAAGTTTGGTGTGACCTTGAAAACACCATTGATAGTTAGTGGAATACCCAATTGCTGAGAATTAGGGAGTAGACGTAGGGTCGATTATACCCGAACCACTATAAATCGTGTGTTTTTCATTTCTCTTATACTCTTCTATTTTAATTTTTACACACCAATTCAACCCCCCTTCTTAGTGCTAAGGGCCAACAAAAGAGATATTTGATAAAATTATAACCATTACATTATTAAAAAAATATCCATTACAAGCATTGGTTTAAGGCATATAACTAACAGTCTCCCAATTGCACTAGGCCCAATAAAAAATGTATCTAATACCCATTGACCTAGCATGACTGTCATGCTTTGGCTGTGATAATGGTTTGGTGAATGGATCAACAATGTTGTTATTGGTTGGCATTCTACATATCTTCATGTCTCCTTTCTCAATGATCTCTTGAATGAGATGAAAATACTTGAGTATGTGTTTGGATGGTTCATGGGATCTTGGCTCCTTAACTGTGTTATGGTTCCATTGTTATCATAACACAGGTCTACTAGATTGGAAATGCTGAGAACAACATCCAGTCTAATGATAAATTTCTTGATCAAAATAGCTTCCTTAATTGCTTTTAAGGTAGCTATATACTCAACATATGTTGTAGAATCAACCATAGTGTCATACTTTGAACTTCTCAGCTCACTACACCTTCATTCAAACAAAACACATAGGTTGAGTGTGATCAAAAGTCATCCTTGTCAGACTGAAAGCTAACATCTATGTAACCACTTACAACTAGCTCACCTTCCTATCTTTCATATATTAAGAATGCATCATTAATCCTTCTCAAGTATTTAATGATATTTTTAACAATTGTCTAATGACCCTCACCCATATTTAACTAGTACCTACTCATTGTACTTAATGCATATGAGACATTAAGTCAAGTATATAACATGGCATACATGATAGATCTAATAGCAGAACTATATGGAATCTTACTCATGCATTCTCACTCATCTTATATCTGTGGACACTGAGTCTTACTAAGAATTATGCCATGAGATATTGACAATAATCCTCGCTTAGAGTCTTGCATACTAAACCTATTCAGTACCTTATCAATGTACATACTCTGACTTAGGCCAATAAGCTTTTAAATCTATCCTCATATATCTTAATGCCTAAGATATATGCATCTTCACCTAAATATTTCATTGAAAAATAATTCCCTAACCATAATTTAACATTTTGTAAAGTAGGGATATCATTTCCAATGAGTAATATGTCATCAACATATAACATAAGAAAAACTATTGTGCTCCCATTAACCTTCTTGTAAACATAAGGCTCATCTTCATTTTTATGAAATGAAACTCTTTAACTGCTTTATTAAAATGAAGATTCCAACTTTGAGATGCTTCCTCCAATCCATAAATGTACCTTTAAAGCTTGCAAATCTTTCTAAAATTCTCAGGACTGATAAAACCTTTTAGTTATGTCATACACACATCCTCAAGAAGATTTTGATTAAGAAATGTTGTTTTGACATCCATTTGACATATCTCATAATCATAGTATGTCGTTATGACAAGGAGAATCTGAATGGGTTTAAGCATAACAACTGGTGAAAATCTTTCATCATAGTTTATACCATGTAGTTGCTTATAACATTTTGCAACCAACCTTGCTTTATAAGTATGCATATTGTCATCCATGTTTGTTTTCTTCTTGAAAACCCATTAACACCCAATAGTTTTTAAACCATTAGGCAGATCAATCAAAGTCCGTACTTGATTAGCATACATGGATTGCATTTTAGACTTCATGGCTTCTAACCATTTCTTAGAGTCTAGACTATCCACAACCTTTTGATAGGATGTTGGCTCACTTTGGTCTACAAGCATCACTTTTTTATTGTCAGTTAAGAGAAATCATATCTCTCAGGTATCTAATGTATTATTATAGACTTTCTTAGAGCTTGTGTTATGTGCATAGGTTCAATAACTACTTGTGAATCCTATTGAGATTCTATAAGTGGTTTCAACACCGTGTTGTGGTTCTTAAATTTCTTCGATTGAACTTTACTCGAACTGGTTCTTTTAGAAATGAACTCTCTTTCCAAAAAGATACCATTTTAAGCAACAAACACTTTGTTCTCATACGTATTATATAAGTAACATCCTTTAGTTTCTTTAGCATATCCCATAATTGTCTAGTTTGGGTGCCAATTTTTCTGAAATTTGATGCTTCACATAAGCATCACAGCTAATTTCTTATATGGTGTCTTTTCAACTACCTTGGATGAAATTCTGTTTAGTATGAATGTAGTAGTTTTCAAAGCATATCCCTAAAAAGAGATTGGAAGATCTATTGACTCAGCATAGATAGAACCATACCTAATAAGGTTTGATTTATCTATTCAGATACACCATTCCATTATGATATTCCTAGTGGAGTTAGTTGTAAATAAAAAAGATATTTAATAAAATTGCAACCATGACATTACTAAGAAAATATCCATTACAAGCATTGGCTTAGGACATATAACTAATATTAGTATCCAACCATTGCTACTAAACTTGTAATATATCCTTTACCCTTTATGCTTTTGACTTGATATATTATGAATATGTTGAGGAGGAGTTGTTAAGCATTTTATTTCTTGATATATCTATGTGTTGACATGTTTGATTTGATTGATTGTGTGAAGAGTTGAATCAATTCATTTTGCATTTGAGTTTTATATATTCAAATGTGTAAATCGATCATTAAAATATCATATACACTATATTAGGGCCATATATGAAAAATCTTAAATTTATGGCCTTAGGTCATGTGGTCAAGTGTCTTTAAATGATTGAATTATTTTGTATTTATGTTTTTTTTTAATTTCCATGCAATTTATGTATCATCTATTTATCTTCTTATGTGACAAATTCTGATTAGTTGTACAAATTACTTGTGTTTGTTATTATGATTTGAATTTGTGCAATTGATAGGTTTATGGACATTTTCTCTAATGTTCCTTGTTGTCTCTCTTATTTTCTCTCTTTTTGATGTTGACAAAATGGGAGAGATAATTGACTGAATATACAAAGGGAGAAACATACAAAAAGAGGAGGGAGAATTGAACTAAATTTGTAATAAAATAAGATAATGATTTTATTGAAATAACTAAAGGGGACTAAGGAATGAGGGGAAGCAATTCCATACTTATGATTTGAATCACTTCATAATCATTCACTTTAGAGTATGCACAATTGATTCTTTATACTTTGCATATTTAATCTAAATTGTCAAAATCAAAAAGGGGAAGATTGTTGGACTAGGTTGGTAAAACCTCTCTTTTGATCTTGATAATATTGATTGAAAGGTTCTAATGTTAATCTTAAGTGTGATCTTACATATATTAAATTAGAATCTCATTTGAAGTTGATTAGAAGTGAATATAATTAAAAAAACTCAAAATATGGAAATTTGCCTTCAAAAGTAACGATCGCAAAATTTGGTAGCAATTGCGACTAGAAGAAAAATGAGAAAGCTAAAACTCTAATTTGATTCATGGTGAGTATAACAACTAACATCTTTAGTGCTACCTAAGTAGTGACCATGAATTTTAGTAATGACCATAACTTTTAAGAGCCATTAAGAAGATCCAATGACTAGTTTTGTAAAGGACTAATGTCAAGCTATGATGTGTCACTAGCTGTTAGACATAATCCAAAATAAGGACAATAAATTTTTTTATCATGACTACAAAATTCATTTCTTGACAATGAATTAGATATCATGATCATGATTTAAGTCTGACAGCATTAAATGCATGATTTGTCTAGCATACTTTGGAGATTTAGGCATAGATTTTTTTGTAATGTCTCTTTGGTGGTTAGAGTTTATAAATACACCACCAAATAGACTTGAATAGAAGAGAAATAACCATTGATTGTGCCAAAACTCTTGCACAGTTAATTCTCATAACTTTAACTCTTTATTTCATTATATATAGTTTGGTGGGAGCTTTGAACACCTTAGGTTTGAATTTTAGAGTGAGCTTTAGAAAACTCTTGTATAGGTTTGAGTATTAGCCTTGATAAAACACTTGTGTAAGATTTAAGTGTGAGCCTTAGAAAAACACTTGTATGGCTTGGTGCGAGCCTAAACACTATATTGAGTGTGAGCTTGTAAAACATTAGTGATTTAGTAAAACACCTAATTGGTGAATTGGGGAGTGGACGTAGGGTTGATTAATCCCTAAATAACTATAAATCTTTTGTGTTCATTCTTCTCCTACTCTTTCTCTAATCTTTTATTTATGTGTGCTTCCTCCAAAAGTTCAAATTTGTCACCAATTCAATGCCCCTTCTTAATACGCAAGGGCCAACAGGTTAAACAAGTTGTGTTGAGTTCTATGACCTATATATGAGCCAATTAAGTAAACAAGTTATAAGTACCATATTCATGTAACCCATATAAATGTTGTGTTGTGTTAGGATTGATATATTTGACATGAGTAATACATAGGTCATGTTCGTGTTGACCTCAATAATGTCATATGAGTGAGTTGAAACGACACGAATATGACCTACCAATCCATTTTCACACCCTTAGATGGAAATAAATCCATTGATAAAAAATATAAGCTTTTTATTATTACTAAATTTATTATATAATTAAATATTAGATATTGAAGGCTCAATTACTTATGGATTCTGGTCTGTAGGTAAAGTTTAAAAAATTATTGATAGTTACAGATCCATCGATAAAAACTTTAATATTAAAAATTACCTATGGAATCAATTTCATAGATACTTTTTAATAATTATCAATAAAAATCCCATTGATAAAATATTATATACATTTTATAAATATATATTGATTAATGTATTATGTTAACACTATAAAAATATATGGATAATATAATAGTATTACAAATATTATATTATAAATATTTTAAAAAGCATTATGATCATTAATGGATTGTATTCCATCGATAAATTGTTGATGGATTTAATTTTGTTGATAATGAGTTAAAGAGTTAGTGACAGACTGAATATCATTGGTAATTTATCAAGGAAACTAAATTTATCGGTAACTCATTAAATCATTACTGACAAAATTAAATCTGTCAATAACTCCTTAAATCACTATCAATAGAACTAAATTCGTTAATAGGACATAAAATTGATGTCCTTATTTCTTCTTTTCATAGTCAATGCCCCTATTTCTTCTTCTTACTTTTCTATTTTTTCATGTAAGAGATGATTTTGTTTGCACCGAGTTGCCTTAACCTACCTAGATTGATGTTAATGCTAATGTTGGCAGTCGATATCTTGTTGGTCCTTCTCTTCTTAATTAATTGAAATAGGTAAATTATTTCTTAAAATTAGCTCATTTATATAAAGTAAATCGGTTATTCACAATCAAATGCCTAGTTTTCAAACAAACTTGAAATTAATAACTCTATGAGTATTTGCTAGTTTTGTGAATGAGCATTATATAAATGCAGTACCTCTGATATGAAGAATGCTAGAAGAAACATTTGAAAAGCTAAGAAAATAAGTGATCATAGTTTTCTTATTCTTATTCAACAACAACAATAGGCCTAGGGGTTTGCACATATTATTATTATCTGTACATACCTTTCTATGGTCTATACAGGCCACCAATTGTCTATATAGACCGAATGGCCACTATTCATAGCAAGCTTTCCTCTTTATTTTTTTTGAGTTTTCAACTATTTTCTTTGATCCTCAAGCTATAAAATGGATGAGATTAAGTGGGCTGCAATAACCAAATATCTCCATCCATCAAATTTTGCTATATTTCATGAATAAATGATATGTTTATTGTACTTTTCACCTATTTAAGTGTGTGTTTAGGGAGGAAGATGATGGGGAAAGGCTCTAAAGCCAGCGACTCTTTGATTCTCTTTTATTTCTATCCATTTGTTATCTTTTCCATAGTCCTTTTGTTAAACTCACTAACACAACTCTTGAGGGGGTTCGGTTGATCTTTATATGTCCAAGTTAGTCCCTTCATCATCTTTATGGCATAGTTTGTAAAGATGCACTATTTAAGAAAGGTTTTAGACATAAAGGACCCTTATTTATGACACTTAACATTTTTCCCATTTAATTTATTCTATTGTCTGTAACACTACATGCACTTGTTTGCTTTAGGTTGCATCCTAGCCCATTTCCATGGCTAGCATTGCTTCTCATTTGCTTTTAGCACATTGATTCGATTTATGGGTAGCCTAGGAGAGATTTTTAAGACACCTATGATCCTATTTTTCCCTTAGAGGCACTTTGGTTTTGTTATCTTGCTCCAAATGGAAAGGAAAGTGATGGTATGAATAATAGAAAGCCTAGATTACCTTGAATTAGCTAGGTAAGAGTTTAAGAGTTTATGGTCTTTATTTGGATGGGTTTTTTTTAGGGTTGAGAGATAATTTCAATAGATGGATTTTAGGAAACATGAGCCTCTCCTCTCCTTTGAATGGGAAGGGTATTTATAAAAGAAGAGGATGTAATTCAATCTAATGGCTCATATTGCACCTAATCTCACCTATTCTTACACTATCTATAAAAGAGAACAAATAAGATTTTAGAGATTAGAGTTTGAAAATTGTTTATATGGCCTTGGGGTTGGCTATATAGCACTTTAAGACTTGATGGCTCGCTTTTCTATAAGCTTCTTATCGCTAAAATCTGATGGGTTATCTATATAGCTCTTTAGAAGTTTGTACAACCCTTTTAGTTGGTTGTAGTCAACTATGTTCATTGTATAGACAATTGTTCCACTGTTCTAAAGCTCTTATGGTTTTATTGGTTGGATAGTGGGTTTGATTCAAAGCTTCTCTCAAGCTTTTACCACTTTCATAGGCAATATTTTCCCTATTGTTTAAGAAACTATTCAAATAGTTTCTCATCATTGGGATTATATTTTAATGACCTAAATTCTAGTATATGCAGTCAATGTTTTATTTTATAGGTCCAACAAATTAATACCTAATCATAAACACATGAAATTATTAGTAGAGATCACTATGTAAGTAAAAGATTTACAATAAAAAGGAAATTTTTAACCATGTGAACCTAAGGTTGATAAGGTTGTAGCCTTAATCAAGAAATTGAATCATGTTTTGAATGATAATAAAACTTTAAGAAGTTCTAGCCTTATTTTAAGTGTTTATGCTTGTAGATTTTACCTTGTGCATAAGGTATTATTGACTTTTAAAAGATAATGTTTTAGAAGACATGTCCAAAAAAAGAGACAAATCTTTAAGCATCTAGCCTCAAGAAGCCATAAGGATTTTGGAGGATGTTGATCCCTTTATATGCTTTTAAAGATGGAGACAGGGCACTTAAAGAGGAGGGCATTCCTAATCTATACAGGTTGAACCTTAAAATGCTTTTAAAGTTAAGGGCAAGGCATCCAAGAAAAAGGGGAATAATGAAAATATTAGAATGGCAAAATGGCATGCATATCAATTGAAGGGGAGCATGAACATTATGAACAACCTATATATATTTGGAACACTTGTTTAAGAAATTGAACAACCATGTAATTAAGAGAATAGCCAATAAAGAAAAGTAGACCAAGTGAAACAACCTAGTCTACCTTAGAAAGGTTTAGATGAATAGCTCCATTTAACATAAAGAAAATGAAGAATTTTAGGTAAAAGAGTGGAACAATCTAATTTTTTTTAGAATGGCCTAGATGAATGACCTTATTCAATATGAAAAAAAAAAATTATAGAAATTTTCTTAGAGAAGTTGAATGGTATAATAGCTTGTTAATGTCCTAGGGAATGGCTAAGACAAGTTAGCAATAATCATATGAATGGCTTGTGCAATAATATAAATCGCTCATTCACTGTATAATGGCTAGTTTTTACAAAAGCTACCAAATTTGCCTTTTATGTTTACTAACTAGTTTTTGGAGGGTTGTTCTATAAATAAACCACCATATGAACCTTTTGCAAGGTTAGAGACTACGAGAAAATCTTTTTATTTGTTTAAGGTTTTTTTTATAGAGTGTGTTTTTTACTGAATTTGTAATTAACTCTTGAGTTTTTTATTGAATTTGTAATTAACTCTTGAGTTAGAGAGTGTAGTCTTTCTTATGCATTAAATTATGCTTATTGTTTAATTTAGAGGCTTAGACACTTACTAGGTTCCAAAAATTTGTTAAGTGATAAAGGTTGGTATTGCACTTTCAAAATAACAAGGGGTGGATTTATCTCTCTTCATGCCTATAAAAAAAAAGGGTTGTAAGGTTCATCCTTAGCCTATAAAAGGATAAGTTGTATCTAAGCCTACAAAAGGTAGTGGAAAGCTTAAATGATTCTTAAGGAGTGGAAGTAGGCATAATTGGCTAAGCCACTATAAAATCTTATATTGAATTTTATCTTCTTTCATTTCTTTAATTTTTTAAAGCCACTAGTTCAAAACTCCCCATTTTTTTAGGTTGTGTTCCTTACTAAACTCTACTAGTATCAGAGTCTCATATGTTTTTCAAGCTTAAAGGCAATAAGAAAGATCCATGACAATCTAAATTGAGCATATGAATTTGAAGGCTGATCATTCATGAGATCATAGTACCAATATTATAAGAGTTTAATATACTACTTCCAAAGATTAAAATCTATTAAATTATTAAGAATCACAAAGAAGAGTCCCTAGATCCTTATAAAGACACTTGCTGATGGAACACAAATTGAAAAGGACAAAAATGAAATGTTTGGTAAAGAAAATAAGCAAGTGGTCATTAGCAATAAGCTATCCACATGTTCTTTTATGCCTTAAGTAGAAATGAATACAATAAGATGAACATAAAGACTATTACCAAAGAAATATGAAAAGTTTTAGAGATTACACATGAGGGCATGAACTAGGTAAAAGAGAATAAGATAGAGACATTCATTTTCTAATATGATTCCTTCTTAGTGAAGCACGAAGAGATAATCAACTAAATATATGGTTACTTTATCAAAATTATTAAGGAAATGAAGGCTTTTAGAAAGACATTTACCAATGAAAAGCTTATGAAGAAAGTTTTAAGGTATCTATCCAAATAATGGATAAGCATGGTCACATCCCTCAAGGATGCTAAAGAGTTAAAGGCCACACCTTTGGATGAGCTATTAGGAAATCTCATTGAATATGAAATGACTTTTAATATAAAAGCACCATCCATATTGGAGGAAGCTAGCAAGAAAATAATAGCAATTGCACTCTAGGATACTTTTAAATACTCAAGCTCTAATGATAAATGATTAGATAATGAGGAGGTGGCTCTAATAACTAATCAATTTTGAAAGATGTTAAGAAGTACCTTAAAGGAAAGGGAAGAACATGTTTAGTCAAGTGGAGTGTTATATGTGTGGGAAGCTTTGGTCACATGAAGATTGATTACTCTAAAACCATATTTGATAATAAAAAGAATAAAAAAAATATCATATAAAGCCATTTGAGATTATTCAACCTTTTTTATATCAAGCCAATTCAAAGAAGAGCTAAGAAAGGCAAGGAGAGAGAGGACCAACCTTTGCTTTATGGCCATTTAGGATAGCTCACCAAATGAGGTACTTCTTAATGTTTTTGATAGTGACATAGATTAACTGTTGAAAATCTTGTGGAAGACTAAAATCCACCAATAATGATTTGGATAATAGTTTTAATAGAAATAAGATTTTAATAAAGTCTATAGAACTAAAAGCAAAAATATGGTTTTGGTATATGAGAAAATTTTTTATGAAACTCTTTCTTTTTAAAGAGTCTTAAAAAGAAAGTTTTTTGCTTAAAGGACTTTTTTACCTCTTTTATTGAAGAAAAAAAATTGACTTGACTTTGGGCTTCCAAATATCTTTAAGGGAAAGACACGACTTTGGTTTTGATATTCAAAGGCCTCTACCTCTAAGCCTAAATTTATGAAAGTCTCTTTAAAGGCTAGAAACCGCCCTCCCTTATTTATTAAGACATGTGCATGAGGCTAAATTCTCACACTCACATGCATAAGACCTAAGGTAAATCATGCTTTCATCTATAGGTCTTAAAGACTAAATCCTAATAAAAATAAATTTGTCCCCACCATTTTTAGGTCTCAATAATATAAGAGATCATCTTTTTTTCAACCTTTCATAAACCTATAAGAGCATTCCATTGACAATTCTATTATTATGGTAAATTTGGTCATAAGGCATACTTTTGCTATGCTAGACTAAATATGAGAATATGTTTGTTCCTAATCCTTATGGAATCCAAAAGAAATGGGTACTGAATAAACATGTTTAATTTGTAGGTTAGGGATAGCTTCACTAATTACTTAAAATGGAGAATTTGAAGGAGAAGGAAAATTGATTAAAAATGAAGGGTTGAGCTTTAAGGTGCTAAATGCATCAAACTTGTATGATATCCCTTATTCCTCCCTTGCTTACTCTTAATTTTGTTTATATATATATATATATATATATATATATATATATATATATATATATATATATATATATATATATATATATATATGTGAATTGTCGCTTGGAGGTGTATTTAGTATATATATGTGTATATATAGAAAAGATTTTTGT
>CATIWR010697152.1:0-22437 GCA_949677035.1 Omphalea diandra | reverse complement strand
TGTGTGTGTGTGTGTGTGTGTGTGTGTGTGTGTGACATGCTATATAAAGCATTCAAAACATAACATGTGGCATAATATAAATTAATTATTTTGTTATTTTATGTATGATTTTTAAATTTCTTGTAATTTATAGATGACTTTTAAACTCTTAAAACAAAACCAATTTATTATTCATTGAACTTTCAAAAAATTTTCTTATACAAATCTTCATTATTTAAATAATAAATAAATATCTTATATCTTTCATTTTATATTGATTTAATATATATAAATATTAGTTTTATAAAAATAGAAATTAATTAAAAATTAATTCTTTAATAAAAATATTTTATAAGTAATTATTAATTTATTTGATAATATGTAGTTTATAATAAGAATAAATCTATTGGACTAAGTTGTTCAAATTTAAGTTAAAACTCTCTTTTTCTCTTGATAATATAGATTGAAAGATTCTAATGTCAATCTTAAGTGCTGATCTTACAAATATTAAATTAAAATCTCATTGAAAGTTGAATTGAAGTGTTTAAAAGCAAAAAAAAACTCAAAGTATTAAAATTTGTCTCCCATAGTCTCCACCTTGAATTTTTGGTAGAAATCGTGAATTTTGAAAATAACTGTTGAGATTCAAAAGTCGTGATAGCGAATTTTGGTAGAGACTACGACTTGCAAAAAAATAAGAAATCCAAAACTCTAGTTTGATTCACGGTAAGTATAACGGCTAAGTGGCGACCACGACCTTTACTGGAGGCTGCGAATTTTAGTAGTAACTGTGACTTTTAAGATCCATTAGAAAGACTAATGAATATTTTTTAGAGGGACTAATGTCAAGTTGCCATGTGTTACTAGCCGTTAGACACAGTCTGAAATAAAAACCGTGAATTTCTTCTCCTGACTGCGAAATGCATTTCCTAACTGTGAATTTTTGTTTTGATCGCAAATTTTGTCTGACAAGCATTAAATGTATAATTTGCCTAGCATACTTTGGAGATTTGAAAATAGTTGTGTTTGTAACGTCTCTTTGGTGGTTGGAGCCCATAAATACACTACTACATGAACTTAAATGCAAGAGAACAACCATTGATTGTATGAAAAATCTTGCAAAGTTAACTTTAACTCTTTATTTTTTTGTACTTAGTTTGGTGTAAGTTTTAAATACTTTAAGTTTGGGTTTAAGAGTGATAGAAAACTCTTGTTTAGATTTCAGAGTAAGCCTTAGAAAACTCTTGTTTGTATTTCAAAGTAAACCTTGGAAAATTCTTGTATAAGTTTGAGTGTTACCGTTAGTAAAATAATAATATAAGGTTTAAGTGTGAGCATTAGGAAAACACTTGGAAGGTTTGGTATGAGGCTAAACACTAAGTTGAATGTGAGATTATAAAATACTAGTGATTTAGTGAAACACCCAATTGGTAAATTGGGAGTGGATGTAGAGTTAATACCCAAACTACTATAAATCGCTTATGTTCATTCTTCTCCTACTCTTTCTCTTATCTTTCATTTGTGTGTGCTTCCTTAAAAGTTCAAATTTGCCACCAATTTAACCCCCCCTTTCCTGGTGCATAAGGGCCAATAAGTGGGATCAAAGTTAAGTCTCAATTCAAGCCTTGTGAGAAAAATGAACTACATAAGAAGGAATCCACTCTTACCTTAATTTCCACTTTGATGGCAATGATTATGCTCTTTAGAAGCGTAACATGGAGATCTATCTTGATAGTAATCTCATCAACTTATGGGATTATGTATTTGAAGAGTGAAAGCCTCCAACAAAGATGGTTGAAGGAGTGAAGGTGACAATTGTTAGAGAAGAATTGAGTGAAACAAATAGGAGGGAAAATGGGAAGAATAAGAGGGCAATGGTTATTCTCTTATACTCCATGTCAAGAGAAGAAATTGAGAGAGTCCAACATTGCCAAATTGCACATGCCATATGGAAAGCACTAGAAAACTATCATAAGGGCATAACTTTTATGAGATTAAGTAGGTTAGAGATGTATGTGATAGAGTGAGAGCTCTTCATGATGAAAGACAATGAAAGCATCATCGACATGGCAAATAAACTCCTTTCTATTGTTACAAACATGAAGAAGTTTAAAAGAATTCTTACCAGTTATAAGATAAATACTAAAATCCTTAAATCTCTTCATTAGATAAATTTGGTGCAAGAGTATGTAGCATTCAAGAGTCCAATTTAGAGAATTGGAAGGTGCCAACTGATGTTCTCATTAGTAAGCTTCTCACTTATGAGATGGCTCTTAAGAAGAATGAAGAGATGAAGAAGCTAAGAGGATAAAGTTATAAAGAGGACAAGAATGCTCTCTCCTTCAAAGCTCAAGAAAATGATTTAAACTTAAGTGACTTAAATGAAAGAGACAAATAAGAAAAAGATCTTGCCAAAATATCAAGAAGGACTAAGGAGTTGATGAAAAGGAGAGAAGAAAGAATAAACCAACATAAGTCATCTTCCTACTACCACAAGGTAAAGAAGAAGAGCTCTAAGGCTACTTAGGATGATGACTCAAGTTCAGAAGATGAAGTGGCTAATGTATGCTTCATGGCTCAAGAGGACCCATCCAATGAGGTAAGTACTTCATCTCATTCATTTGATGAACTTGATGCATTTAATGTTGTGGATCATAAGGTTCTTGAAGCTTTAACTTTGAGATGAGTCTTAAATGAAAATTATAAGAAAAAGGTGTTCAAAACTTGAGGATGAATTTAAAAAATTAAATGATTTTGTAAGTGACTTGAGGATTTCTAATGAAAAACTCACAAAATCTTTAAAAAATCTTTCTAAAACTTCATCCTCTTTGATTCTTTGAGAAAATGATTCTTTAAAAGGTGAAGTCATTGAACTTAGAAATTTCATTTTTAAATTCCACAAAGGGAAAAAAGTTTTGGATACACATATTGTATCTCAAAGACCACCCTTAGTGAGACATGGTTTAGGCTTCAATGGAGCCGTTTCATCTACCTCCTTTCCTACCATATTCATTAGGGCATCAACACCTCAAACTTCTAGTATTAAGGTCATTGGAAAGAAAAGTGCTTCTAGCACTAAGCCATCTATGCCTAAATGCAAAGGAAAAACTCCTCAAGGCTCAAGAACTAAGCTTTAAAGAGCAAATCATGCATATATTTATACCAAAAGGAATGCTCAAAGACATACACATAACTTCTGTTTTACTTGTAGTCACTCATGCACTTGCATACACTCTCATAAGCAAGTATGAAAAGGTCTCCCACACTTTCCAATGTTGTTCATAGGAGAAAGACTTATAAGTCTAAACTTCAATGTCATTATTGCATGAGATATGGTCACATAAATATATTTTATTATATTAGGTAGGCACACTTCAAATTGGAGGATCCTTCTAATCCTAACCCCTAAGTACCCAAGTATTTTTGGGTACCAAAGTAAAGTGTTTGATATTATAGGATGTGGACTCCTTCACCAAATTCTCAAAAAAGAAAAAAAGAGAAATCTAAAAGTGAATGGAGATTGCTAATGAATAAAGGATAAAGTTTTAAATGATTATTTGGTATCAAGCCATTGATACTAAACATATAATGTATCCCTTACCTCCAATGATTTTTTGACTTGATATATGTATATATAATTATGCTTTTATGAAATTTCCATGTAGTTTATATTTCATCTATTTATCTTCGTATGTAACAAATTGTGATCAATTGTGCAAATTATTTGTATTTGCTATTATGATTTAAGTTTGTGTAATTTACAAGTTTGTGGATATTCTCTCTCATATTCTCTTAACTCTCTCTTATTCTCTTCTATTTCCTTTCTTTTTGATCTTGACAAAGGGGGAGAGCTAGTTGACTAAATATACAAAGGGGAAAGCATACAAAAAAGGGAGGGAAAATTGAACTAAATTTGCAATAAGCTCATACAATGATCTTATTGGAATAACTAAGGGGGAGTGAATTGAGGGGTGCATACTTATTATTTAAATCACTTCACATTCATTTACTTTGGAGTATGCATAATGATATTTTATCCTTTGCATATTCAATCTAGCTTGTTAAATTTTTTTTTTTAAAAAAAGGAGATTGTTGAACTAAGTTATTCAAACCTAAATTGAAACTCTCTTTTGATCTTGACAATATAGATTAAAAGGTTTTGATGCGATAATCTTAAGTGTTGATCTTGCAGATATGAAGTTAGAATCTCATTGGATATTGAATTAAAGTGTTTAGAAGCAAAAAGCTCAAAGTATGAAAATTTGCCTCCCATAATCTTGACCAAAAATTTTCAGTAGAGACTGCGAATTTTGAAAAGAACTGTTGATATTCAAAGGTCACGACTGCAAATTTTGGTAGAGATCGCAACATGCAAAAAAAAAAAAAAAAAAAAGAAAGCCAAAACTCCAATTTGATTCGTGGTAAGTATAGTTGCTAGGTAGTGACTACGACTTTTAGTAAGGACAACAAATTTTAGTAGCAATCGTGACTTTGGAGATTCGTTAGAAAGATCCAACAGCTAGTTTTTTAAAGGATCAATGTTAAGCTGCCACGTGGCATTAGCCGTTAGACACAATCCAAAATAGAGACCGCAAATTTCTTATCCTGATGCGAAATGCATTTCCTAACTGTAAATTTTTGTTTCGATCACGAATTTCATTTGACAAGCATTAAATGTAGGATTTGCTTAGCAAACTTTGAAGATTTAGGTATAGTTTTGTTTGTAACATCTCTTTGGTGGTTAGAGTCTATAAATACATCATTAAATGGATTTAAATGTAAGAGAACAACCATTGATTGTGCAAAACTCTTACAAAGTTAACTTTAACTCTTTATTTCTTTGTACATAGTTTGGCATGAGTTTTAAACACATTGGGTTTGGGTTTAATAGTGAGTTTTTATATAGAAAACTCTTATTTGAGTTGTTGGACTAGGGTAGTTAACCCTAAGTCTTGGACCTCTTTGATCTTGACAAAGGGGATTGATCAATTCTAATGTTTCAATTTAGTATTGTTTTGTAATTTTTTTTATTAGTCTTTAAGTTGGAAGTTGGATAGAGATCTTAGTCTTCAAAGAATATAAAATGACTTTTAAATCACAACTGCAATCTAAGATTCGCGACCGCTATCCATGAGAAGACTTGCTAGAAAATCAGATAGACGAAATAGTAGAGTCATTCTTGATTGCGACTCATCCAAAAGAAGAACTCCAAAAGTGACAGATGAATTTGAGGTGTAAAGCTTGCCTCAGTCGCAATCGCAAATTTCAAAGTAACTCAAGATACAATCAAGTCCACAATCACAGCTTGACAAATGTCCCAAGTAACCGTTGGAAGTCAAAAATCACAATGGGAACTTTTTGGTAGCAACCCGAACCTAAAAGAAGAAGATGAACACTTTTAGTAAAGGAATTCATGCCCAGAGTCTCATTCTGTATAAGATAAATCACGACTGCTACTTTTGAGAGCAGGTCAAAGGCAACGACTATATTTTCCTAGTGAACTAATCAGAAGTTGCCACGTAGACTAGACGTTAGACACAAACAAAGTTTTTCTTATGGAATTTAGAATTCGCGAGTAGTGGCAACCGCGAATCATGACTGTCAAGCATTTAATGCAAAAATCTGTCTAGCACACTTTGATGATTTTGTACCAGTTTTATTGCAATGTCTTTTTAGTGGATAGAAGCTATAAATACCTCACTAAATAGATGTAAATGAAATAAGAATTGATAACTTTATACCTAAACTCTTGTAATTTTACTACTCACTCTTTTCTATTCTTTAAGTCATTATTGGGTGTGAGCATAAACACCAATTGTAATAGGTTATAATGTGAGCCTGTCAAAACACTAAGAGAGGTTATTGTGTGAGACTATTAAAACATAAGTGTAAAGGTTGTTGTGTAAGCCTCAAAACACAAGTGTATATGTTGTTGTGTGAGCCTTCAAAACACAAGTGTAAAAGTTTGGTGTAAGCTTTAAAACACCTTTGAAAGATAGTGAAATACCCAATTTCTAAGAATTTGAGAGTGGATGTAGGGTCGATTATACCTAAACCATTATAAACCTTGTGTTTCCTCTCATCTCATTTCTCTTCTCTTTTTCAATTTTAATTTTTAACACCAATTCAACCCCCTCTTCTGGATGCCTAGGGCCAACAGAGACCTTTTAGAATACTGAGTCTCTACTTCAAGAATAAGACATCCCAATAATCTAGAATCTAGTGCTTTTAATTACTTTTTCCTATAGGTTTATTTTTATCGAGTTCTCTACTAAGCAGTAGCATAATCTTTGCATTATTAAACATGAAACTATAGGTGTTCACTTATTTCATCATGTATTACTCCGATATCATACTGCCAAGCTTCTTAATAATAAATGACATGTATCCATGGTAACTACATCTTCCCATACCTAATCTTTATAATGAGGCTTATTGTGTACAATGATCTCCTCTCTTTTTTTTAGCCAAGAAATTTTGTAAGGATTGGAGTGTTTCTTTATTCTTATTCCTAATTTCTCTACTCCCTCAATTAAAACAATTTTTCATAGATACTAAAACCAATAACAAATTTATAAACTTTTCAAAGAATGGTTTAAGTGGATTGAAAAATGTTTTCACATAACTAGTCCTTATCTTCCATTTTGGGTTTAAGATAGAATCACTTAACCACTAAGGCAACATTTATATCTCCTTCCACTAATTTTTTTACTACTATAATATTATCAAACATTAGATCTTCCTCCATCATTACATCATCCCCACAATCATTTATCCTCCTTGATTTAAAGGAACTAGATGAGAATTTTGAGGAGGATGAAATTCAATAGGATGAAATTCCTCCAAATTATAAATTGCCATGGAAATCAAGAATTTCAATGTACATAACCATCTCTCAACTCTTTATATCACCCTCTATAAAAGCTCTACTTTGTTTACGTAGGATCTCTTCTTGAATTTTATCCTTCTTTACTTTCTTATCTAGCTCTTATATATCATCATTTCTAGTTCTATTTTGCCCATCTTGAGTCCTCAAATTCATTATTTACTCCACCTACTAGAATAAACAATCAATTTTATTGGACTTGGTTAGTTAAACATAAGTCAAATCTTTTTTTTGATCTTGACAATATAAACTAAAATACTTTAATCATCTACTTTAAGTGTTGTAATTACAAAAATAAAGTTAACTCCTTATTGAAAGTTTGAATGGAGAAGAAATCTAAATGGCATCTGAGTTGCGACCGCTACATCATAAGTAACGATCGTGACACTACTCATTTTGGACACAAAATATTCTAGAAGGATTTGTAGTCAATATTTTGGTTATGATCACATCCATGACCCTTAAATCTTTAAGGTTGAACTCCTGAGCACTAATCAACGAATGCCACATGTTGAGGACCCATTTGGAAGTTCCAAGTCTCGCGACCACAATAATAATGTCGAGGTTCGCAAACCCCTTCATCTTAGACCAAAAATTACATAAAGTTGAGTAGCAGTCTAATGTCATAACCACTTCTCCAGCACAACTTATGTAGTGACTGCTATTAATAGTTCGCAAGCATGATGGTGAAGCTATAACAAAGGGTGTTAACGAATAGTTTTGCAAAGAACAAATGTCATGTTGCCACATGTACTAACCATTAGACACAAATTGATGATCTCGACTACAACCAAACAAAATTTGAAGTGAAACTTAAGTTGCGACCATGACAAACCCATCTCAACCACAGCATTTGCTCAGCCACAACATTTGTCTGAAAAATATTAAATGCAGGATTTTGGTTCAAACTTTTGAGATATTAAGCTAGTATTGTCACTAATGTCTATTTAATAGGATTAACCTATAAATTCTCCACTAGAAAGACATAAATGTAAGAGAATTGCAATTATTAAGGCCAAAATTCTTACAAATTTATTTCTTAACTTTCTCTCTCTTAATTACTATTTTTGTTATTAAATTGTAAAAAGTTTGGTGTGAGCTTTAAACACCCTTTAGGATTAGATTTGAGAGTGAGCCAATAGAAAACTTTTATGTAGGTTTTAGTGTTAGCCTTGGAAAACACTTGTAAGATTGTGTATGACCCTTTACAAAACACAAGTTGTAAAGTTACATGTGAGCTTTTAGAACACCACTTGATATTAGTGGTATACCTAATTGAAAGAATTGGGAAATGGATTTAGGGTTAGTTAATACCTAAATCACTATAAATTGTTGTATGTTATATTCTTCTTCTACTTCTTTTAATATTTGCATAACTAACCTTCCCTCTAAAATTTAAATTTCCCATCAATTTACCACCCTTTTTGGGGCTAACAAGTGGTATCATAGCCTAATCTCAAATAAAGCTTTAATTGTACGAGAAAAGATCATGTCACAAAAAGAAATCCAGACTTACCTTAAGCCTTACTTTGATGGATCTGACTATACTGATTGAAAGTGTAGAATGGAGATTTATCTTGATAATGATGTGGTGGATTTATAGGACATAGTAATAAAGGAATGGAAGCCTCCAACCAAAATGGTAGATGGTAGTGACAAGTCGATCCCAAAAGAAGAATGTGTAGAAGCTTAAAGAAAGTCAAATGGCAAGAACAAGAAATAGTCATTCTCCTTAATTCTTTATCAATATAGGAGACTAGTAGAGTTTAATATTGCCTAACCATATATGGAATATGGAAGGCCTTAAAAAACTACCATGAAGGCACTACACTTGTAAAATCTAGTGGGTTGGAGATGTATGTAACGGAGTGGAAACTTGTCATGATGAAAGACAATGAAAACATTACTGACATGACCAATGGACTCTTATCCATTGTCACAAACATGAATAAGTTCTCGAAGAATTCTCACAAACCATGACGTAAACATGAAAATTCTTAAATCTCTTCCTCTAAGAAGTTTTGTGTAAGAGTGTGTAGTATTCAAGAATCAAGTATGAAGATTGGAAAATAGCCAACAAATGTATTTATTGGTAAGCTACTCACTCATAAGTTATCCATAAAGAAGGATGAGGAAATGAAGAAGTTAAGAGGACAAGGTGACAAGAATGAAAAAGTTAAAAAGAAGACTTTTACTCTAAAGTCTTCAAGCAAAGATAAAAAGATTGAAGTTGCCTTTAATGATAATGATGAAAGTGAGAAAGAGGAAAATGAGCTAGCAATGCTTTCAAGGGGAGCAAGGAGCTCATAAGGAGAATAAAAGATAGGAGGAAATTCAAAAGAGCACCACCTAACTTCAAAGAAAAGAAGAATAATTCGACTTATTTTGAATGCAGAAAGCAATGGCACATCAAATCTAATTGCCCCAAATTGAAGAAAAAGAAAAAGTGGAATAAGGAAAAGAAAAAGAGCTTCAACGCTACTTAGGATGATAGCTTAAGTGAGGAAGAAGAAGTTGCCAATCTATGTTTTATGGCTAAAGAGGATTCATCCAATGAAGTAAGTACTTCTTTACATTCTTATCGTGATTATGATAAGTTAGACGATATGGATGATGAGCTTCTTAAAGCTCTAACCTTGAGATGTGGTAAATATAAGTCTCAAATGAAAATTTATATGAAAAAATGTTCAAAACTTGAGGATGAATTTAAGGATTTAAATAATCTTCTAAATGACTTAAAAACTTCTAATGAAGAGCTCAAGAAATCCTTAGAAAATTTTTCTAAAAACTTATCCTCTCTTAATTTTTTAAGAAAAGAAAAAGACACTTTAAAAGGTGAAGTTATTGAACTTAGAAATTCCATCTTAAGATTTCACAAAGGGAAAGAAACTTTAGATACTCTTATTATATCTCAAAGACCACCCTTAGTGAGATATGGTTTAAGCTTTAATGGAGCTTCCACATCTATATCTTCTCCTCCTACATTCATTAGAGCATCTAACCCTCAAACTTCTAGTATTGAGGTTATTAGAAAGAATGGTGATTTAAGCACTAAGCCTTCTAAGCCTAAGGATAAAGGGAAATCCCTTCAAAGCTTAAGAGTTAAGCCTTAAAAGGCTAACCATGAATACATGTACTCAAAGAGGCATATCAAAACACACACACATATACATAAAAACTTCTCTTATACTTTTCACTCATGCACTTGAATGCACATATATAACCAACATATAAGAAGGCCTCCTACTCATGCTAAGGTAGTTCATAAGAGAAAGACCTATAAGTTTAAACTTTAATACCATTATTGCATGAAATATGGCCATATAAATGTATTTTGCTACATTAGGAAAGCATACCTCAAATTAGAGGACCTTTCTAAGCCTAACCCCCAAAGACCCAAGTATGTTTGGTTACCTAAACAAAGGTGAAATTTGTTTTTATTATAGGAATGCTTGAAAGCCACCAAGGAAGATAATGATTGGCATATGTATAATGGGTGCTCCAAGTTCATGATCGGTAATAAGAAGGTGTTCATAGTCATTAAAGTGAAAGATGGTGGTAATATCACATTTGGAAACAATATTAAGGGCAAGGTAATTGGTAATGGAATTATTGGTAAGAAAGGTTATTCTCTCATTGATAATGTTTGTTTAATTGAAGGATTGAAACATAATCTATTAAGTGTAAGTCAATTATGTAATGAAGGTAATAAAGTCATCTTTGACACTAGAGAATGTCAAGTTACCACCTTGGTGGATAAAAGGTATTCTTTAAGGGTGAAATGATAAGTAATATATACCTAATTAACTTAGAAAATTTGGCTAACTAATCCTTTTAGTGTCTTATTTCCATTAGCAATAAGTCTTGGCTTTGGCATATAAGACTTGGATATGCTATCATGGATCTTCTACAAAGTTTGTCAAAAGAAGAACTAATAGAGGGTCTTCTAAAGCTTATATTCACAAAAGATAAGGCATTAAGGCCTTGTCAAATTAGGAAGCAACACCAAGCAACCTTCAAAGTGAAAAATGTTGTAAGTATTTTTAGGCCTCTTCAACTCATTCATATGGACCTAGTTGGACCCACGAGGAATACTAGTCTTGGTGGAAGCATTATGCATTAGTCCTAGTTGATGACTACTCTAAGTTCACTCGGGTGTCCTACCTTACTCACAAGAGTGATACTTTGATGCTTTCAAAAGTTTTGCTAAAAGAATTTAAAATGAAAAAGGTTATTTCATTTCTTCAATTATGAATCTTCCATTAGGAATGACCATGGAAAAGAATTTCAAAATGAATCTTTTGAAAACTATTGCTTAAAGAATGGGATTTCTCATAACTTTTTTACTCCTAGAACACCATAACAAAATGGTGTTGTAGAAAGAAAAAATAGAACATTAATAGACATGGCTAGAACTATGCTTAATGAGTATTTTTTTGCCAAATTACTTTTGAGTCGAAGCCATCAATACTTCATGTTATATTGCAAATTGTGCTTTCAAAAGATCTACTTTAAACAAAACTTCTTATGAGCTATAGAATGGAAGAAAGCCCAAGATTTCATGCCTTAGAGTTTTTGGGTGCAAATGTTACATTCTAAATACTAAGGAAAATCTAGGAAACGTTGCTTTTAAAATCGATGAAGGTATTTTTCTTGGCTACTCCAACACTAGCGAAGCCTATAGGATCTTTAACAAAAAGTCTATGGTGGTTAAAGAGTCTATCAAAATTATATTTGATAAGTCTAGCAAACTTGATATTAGGAAAGGTTCTCTTATTGATGAACTTGTAGGTGACTTTGAAAAGATAGAGCTCAATTTAACTCCTACAGAAAAAAAGTGATTGATCTTGAAGATAATGAGTCACCATAAGATGTAGAGGAATCTTAACCTTAACAAAAGGAGAACCAAGCTCAAGGACTCTCTAAGGTATCAAAGATACTCCAAGAATCACCCAAAAGATGTTATCATTAGTAAGACATCCAAGGGAGTATGTAAGAGAGCTCAATTACATGTTTTAAATAATAATATTGTCTTTGCTTCTCAAATTGAGCCAAAGTCAATTAATGAGGATCTTGATGATGAAATTTGAGTGATAGTTATGCAAGAAAAACTCAACCAATTTGAGAGAAACAAAGTTTAGGAGCTTATTCCTAGGCCTAAGGAACACCCGATTATGGGATGCAAATAGGTGTTCAGGAATAAATTAGATAAACAAGGTTTCATAATAAGAAATAAATCTAGATTGGTTGCTAAGGATACAACCAAAAAGAAGGCATTAATTATGATGAAACCTTTACCCACCATTGCAAGATTAAAGGCCATTAGAATTCTTTTAGCATTTGTTTGTCATATGAATTTTAAGCTTTGTTCAAATGGATGTGAAGTATGCATTCTTAAATGGTTTCATTGAGGAGGAAGTGTATGTTGAACAACCTCTAGGGTTTTAAGTCTTATAATTTTTGAAATCATGTTTTCAAATTAACTAAGGCTTATATAGTTTGAAACATACTCTAAGATTTTGGTATGAAAGGCTTAGTTCATTTATTTTACAAAATGTTTTTGAAAAAGTAAGGTTGATATAACTTTATTTGTCAAAAAGCATAATAAGGATACACTCATTATGCAAATATATGTCGATGATATTATATTTGGTGCTACTAATGAATCTCTTTGTGAGGAATTTGTTAAGTGTATGACTAGGGAATTTTAGATGAGCATGATGGGTGAGCTCAAGTTCTTTGTTAGTCTTCAAATTAAACAAACCAAAGAGGGTGTCTTCATCAACCAATCCAAGTACATAAAGGATCTACTCAAAAGGTTTGGCATGGATGGATGCAAGATAGCTAAGACTCCAATGAGTGCAACTATTAGACTAAGCAAGGATGATTTGGGTAAGCACATTGATGAAAAGAAGTATAGAGGTATTATTGGCTCTCTCCTCTATCTTATTGCTTCTAGACCCAATATTATGTTTAATGTTTGCTTATGTGCTAGATTTTAATCTTGGTCTAATGAATATCATTTGAATATAGTTAAAAGAATTCTAAAGTATTTATATGGAACATTATATTTAGGACTTTGGTATCCTAGGAATTCATCATTTAGCCTTTTTGGGTATTCGAATGTTGATTATGCCAATAATTTTAAGGATAGGAAGAGCATTTTCAAAACTTGTCAATTTATTGATGCATGTTTGGTTTCTTGGTTTAGCAAGAAGCAAGTTTTGGGTGCCTTATCTACCGCTGAAGTGAAATATGTGGCAGCAAGTTTTTATTGCTCTCAAATTCTTTAGATGAAATAACAACTCAAGGATTATGCCAAAGATGATCACATTCCCATCAAATGTGACAACACAAATGCAATAAATCTTTTTAAGAAGTCCATCTAACATTCAAGAAGTAAACACATTGATATTAAACATCATTTTCTTAGAGATCATGTCCAAAGTGGTAATGTGGTGGTTGAGTTCATTGACACAAATCACCAAGTTATGGACATTTTCACTGAACCCCTTAATAAATAATGGATGAACTTCACCGAGAGGGAACTTGGGATGTTAGATGGAAGCTCTCTAGGGTGAAAATGAATCTCATTTTGTGCATATGTTATGAATGTTTGTAATTATTGCTTGATTAACTTAAAGTGATGATTTATTATAATTGATGTTATAAAGGTGTTAATTTAATGTGCAATTGTGCTTTTAATGTCAAATTACTTAAATTGAACATCATAAAATTTAATTAATCACACCATATATAGGCCATGTGTTTAAAACTTCACATTTCTCTATTTTACAAATCTGTCTTATAAATTATGACTACCACAGGTGAATAGCAGAAATCCTAAACTTATCATATTTAGCAATTGCAACAAAGTAGTCGCCACTGCGAAATTTTTCAAACTTCAAAAATCTTGACCATTACTTCATTTTTTTTCAATGATATTATAGTCATTACTCAAAGATTTGCAATTTGCAGCTGCGACAAGGGTATAGCGATCACAAACTTCTATAACTGCCAATTAATAATTACTTTGTCTTTCAAATGATGCAATCTCACTCATCAATGCATTTTTTATAAGTTTTTTTACCCTTCCTCCCCCCACTTTAGCCTATTTAAACCTATTTCAAATCCTTTCCACTTTTTACCATTTTTTTTCTTATAACTTTCAACTCTTTACCCCTTCTCTTCCTCTTCTATCTTCTAACTCCCTCTAACCTTGTCTTCATCATCAATAGTCTAAGGAAGTTTACCAAATCAGAGAAAGGGAAGGGCATAGCCTAAACCTCTTCCCCTCCTCCAAGGTCCTTTCTTCCCCTTCACAAAATAAAAGGAGTCACAAAATTGGGATGGCTAAACTTCATCCATCTAAATGAGCTTGGTAAGAAAGTGATTGTTAAAGAGTTTGTGTTCCATGCACATTTGCATGGGTGTCACATCTCCAGAAGGTATGTATGGTGTTCTTTTTAATTTTTTTGGCAAAGAGTATTACATTACCTACCCCTAACTTTTCTCCCCTTTCCATTTTCCTCTCAATGTCCAAGACCCATTCAACATTTCTTCCATAAACGTTCATTTACTCATATTTTTAGAAGGAAATTTCCATTAAGAAAAGACATGATCCAAAAAAATCAAATGTTAAAAACATTAAAACCTTGTCTCATTGGATCCTTCATCGTATCATTACCTTTTTTCTAAATGCAAGAAGTGATGGCAGTGAGAAGGTGTCCCAAAATGACCTAAGAGCATTTCCAACCCACTATTTATTTAACCTAAACTCTTTATTATAAAGAATGATTAAAGAAAATAAAACTCCAACCCACTCTTTATCTTTAAATTATATATTAAAGAATGAGTTTGGTTCTTTACATTTACAGAGCCAAAATTCACTCTCTATCTAAAATGTAATTAATGCAATTCAGCTTTTTATACATATCAATAATTGATATCTTGTTTTCTATTGGCTTTATTGTTTTGAAATTTGTTTCATTCTCTTCCCATAAATTAACATTAAATGTTTTTATGAGATAAAACAAAATGAAAAGTGAAATATAAAGAGTCCATTAGATTAAATAAATTTATTTACTCTTTATATTAAAAAATTCTTAAATTGTTCTTTATTACTCAAAATATGGTCTTTATTTTAAAGAGCACCTTTAGAAATGCTCTAACTCTTCTTTATCGCCTCATTCACCAAGTCCCTATCCAAATCGGAAGGCTTCTCATTAACCAACTGGCCTACATGAGCATGAAAACCAAGTCCCAATTCCTTCTCCCATCTCATGTGGCTGCTATCTATAGGGAAGTAGGGGCTTTAAACCCTAAACTTAAAGCCACTCTTCTTGAACTTACCCTATCCTATGACCTAAGTAAACACCATTTTGATCTCACCTATTTACTCAATGCCAAAGCAATCAAAGCAAACACATATGAATATCTCACCTGTTTGATTGTGGTGATGTTATGTTTAATAAAAATTTGATTTGTGTTTTACTTTAATTTTTAACTGATTACACTTATCATTGGTTATTGGATTTATGATTTTCATTGTCATTGCTCTTGTACTCTTCCCTCACTTATCCCTATTTTTTATCTTGACAAAGGGGAGAGATTGTTGGATTGAATGAATATGAAATTAAAGAGGAGTACTTGTTTATTAGATTGTGTTTATTGGTATAAGTACTTTTCAAGGATGAGTGTAATATTGAGGGAGAGTATTGTTTAAATCCTTTTAATTTCAACCCTCAAACTTCTAATAGATTTCCTTACACTTTATATAAACTTAATATCATGCATAAGTTATTTTTATCCCTCACATTTAATCTAGATTGTCAAAATAAAAAAGGAGGAGAATGTTGGACTTGGTTGGTCAAATATAAGTCAAATCTCTTTTTTGATACTGACAATATAGACTGAAATACTTTAATCATCTACCTTAAGTGTTGTGATTATAGAAATAAAGTTAAATCCTCATTGAAAGTTTAAATGGAGAAGAAATCGAAAATGGTATCTAAGTCATGACCACTAAATCATGAGTAATGACTATAACACTGCTCATTTTGGACACAAAACAATCTAGAAGGATTCGCAGTTAGCATCGTGATTATGATCACAATTAAGACCCTTAAATCTTCAAGGATGAACTACTGACCACTATTCAACGAATGCCATATGTTAAGGAGATGTTTGGAAGTTTAAGTTTGACAATAACAACAACGATGTCGAGGTTGCGACACCCTTTCAACTAAATAAAAGATTACACAAGTTGAGTCACAGTCTAATGTCACAACCACTTCTCCAGCATAACGTATGTAGCAATCGCTACTACTAGTTTGAGATCGTGATGGTTGAGCCCTAACAGAAGGTGTTAGCATATAGTTTTGTAAAGAACCAATGTCATGTTGTCACTTGTACTAGCCATTAGACATAAATTAATAATCTCGATCGTGACATAGCCATCTCGATTGCAACACTTGTCTGACTAGTATTAAATGCAAGATTTTGGTTCCAACTTTGTGATATTATGCTAGTATTGTCTCTAACATCTTTTTGATGGGAGTAACCTATAAATTTTTCAGCAAATGGACATAAATGCAAGAGGATAGGGCCAAAACTCATGCAAATTTGTTTCTCAACTTTCTCTCTCTTAGTTTCTCTTTTTGTTATTGAATTGAAAAAAAATTTGTAAGAGCTTTAAACACTTTTGGGATTGGGATTGAGAGTGAGAACCAATAGAAAACTTTTGTATAGGTTTGAGTGTTAGCCTTGGGAAACACTTATAAAGTTATATGTGACCCTTTGCAAAACACAAGTTGTAAAGTTAGGTGTGAACTTTTAAAACACCATTTGACATTAGTGGACACCTAATTGGAAGAATTAGAGAGTGGATATATGGTTAGTTAATACTTGAATCACTATAAATTTGTTAGCCCTTGAGCACCACGAAGGGGGGTTGAATTGGTGGAAAATTTAAAATTTGGAGGAAAGGATTCGATGAGATAGAAATAAAAGATGTAGGAGAAGAGTTAAAGACACAAGATTTTATAATGGTTCAAGTGTTAACTAACCCTACTCCACTCCTAAATTTTTCTAATTAGGTATTCTACTATCACTAAATAATGTTTTCAAGCTCACACCAAACTTTTATACTATGTGTTTTATGTCTCACACATAACCTTACAATTTGTATTTCAACGTTTACACACAACCTCACAAGTGTTTTCCTAAAGGCTCACACTTAACCTATAAAAGAGTTTTACAACTAAGCTAACTCTCAAATTTAAAAACATTGGTGTTTAATGCTCACACCCAATAATAACAACTCATACACAAGAATTAAAGGTTGAGAAATAAAATTACAAAAGTTTGGTTATATTCAATGTTATTCACTTCCATTCAAGTCCATTTAGTGAAGTATTTATAGGCAACAACCACCAAAGATACGTTAGAAAACCAAAGATACTTTAGAAATAAACTACTTATAAATCTTCAAATTATGCTGGCAGATCTTGCATTAAATATCTATCAGACAAATTTCACAGTTGTGACTAGTCATTTGTGATCGCAATTTCTCTTTTTTCACTAAAATTGTTGAAATTGCAATAGAGAATCATGTTTGTACCTAATGGCTAGTCCATGTGGCTCACCACCATTGGTCTTCTAAGAAAAATAGTCATTATGTTCTTCAAGCCAAACAAAAGTCACGGTCGCGATTTATTTTCTTCTAGGATGGGATGGCCACTACGAATCCTTCTATTTGATAAGCAGTTGTTGCTCCATCAAGTTGCGATCTCATCTAATATTTCACCTTGTGAATTTTTATATACCACCGACTCTTTAAGACACTTAGCCTTCTCTGGTTGAAAAGTTGATTCCCTTCAAGCAAATGCAAAAGTCACGGTCGCTAAGAAGGATGCGACTTTCACCGTGAATTCCTCTATTTCAACTTCATCAATTTCTTGCCTAAATCGCAATTGTGATTTCCTTCACGAAACCATCTACCCTAATTTCATCCATTCTTCTTACAAGATAGCGATCATGAATTTTAATTTTACCACCATGAATTAGAATGCTTTTCACAATACTTGAGATTTAGACTTTCATTCAACTTTCAATACAAACCTGTCTCAAAATATGCAAAATCAACACTTAAAATTGATGTTAGAACATATCAATCTATATTGTCAAAATCAAAAGAGAGTTTTGAATTAGGTTTGACCAATTTAGTCTAATAATCTCCCCATTTTTATTTTGACAACTTAGATTGATTTTGCAAGGGATAAAGAATGCATAAGTGTGAAGTTAAGATGATTATCAATGTTTAATAACATAAACTTGAAATAATAACTAAACCTAAAGTGTAATTAAACTAATTGAAATTGTTCCCCTCAAATTATACTCCTCCTTAATTATAGCATGCAAGTTCACTCTCCCACTTTGTCAAGATCAAAAAGAGAGGACAATGCAATTGTAGGGATAAGTATAAAGTTATACAAATAAAGAATGTTAAGAATAACCATAGAGGGAACAAAAAATTCAACTTTTATCAAACAAATATAAAAAAAAAAAAAACTTGTTGGATCACATATTTAGGCCAAAGACAAAAAGAACATAAACAGAAAAAGAATTATAAGCTTAAGTAAGAAAAACTAGAAGGTTGGAGAGATGTCATCATCACTATCTCTATTTTTTCACCTCCCCCTCTTTGTGCCTCATCACTATCTCTATTTTCCCATTCTTCAAAACTATTTGAATTGGCTTATTTTGGGTAAAACAAAAGAAAAAGGCTAGGTCTTTTTAGGAAACTTTTTCATTCCTACCACCCCTAACATTAATAAAGAAGGATATGATTTTGTGAAGAAGCCAATTGGTAAGCGTCTTGATATATTTAGCCATAGAGGTTTTAGGGTCAAATATAGTTTCAGTGGAAATCTTTAACCAAAATTTTGAATAAATTACATCAAGAGCAGAGATAATGAAAGGAACATTAACTCCTACTTAAAGGTTAAAAAAGAAGAACGTTGGCCAAAGGTTACAAAATAGGAGTCCCCAAAAGCCCTAAATGCTAACCTATACGCACCTGTTTTTGATTCAGCCCTCTTGCTTAAGGTAACAATGCACATGAATTCCTTGATAATCTCTTCATACCCTGGTTCATCCCTGAATATGAATTCATTCTATCATAGGTTAGAGAGAAAGGCATAAATATCTTCCTTGATTCAAAGAGAAAGGTGGAAAGGATTTTGTTGGCTTAGATGTTTTTGCTAGTATTGGCTTTGAACCTCTCTTTTACTTCTTTGGTTATCCCTATCATAAGGTGCAGGTAAGAAGGACCTTAAGGTTAAGCAATGCCCTTCCCCTTCTTTGATTTGATTAGTTTCTTGAGTGTCATGAAGGTTTAAGTTGAAAGAGTTTTGAAGGATTGAGAAAGAGAGATGACTGATTAGATGAAGAGAAAAGGTAAAAATAGAATAGATGAGTGTTAAGATAGCTTAAATAGGTTGAAAAATGATTAAAACAATGGTAACAAACGATAAGAAATGCATTAAATGAGGAGTAGGCACTGATTGACAGCCAAATCAATTAATGTCTGGCAGTCACTATTAGTTGGTCACAACTACTAATTATGAATTTTGTGAATAATGGATAAGCTTTCCTTAGAAATTGAAGGAGTCAAAGATCAATAAATTTGAATTTTGAAAAAAATTCACGATGGCAATTCAAAATCGTGACAACAAATTGAGAGAATACAACAATTTTGAGTACTTATAAATAGTGATAACAAATTACAAGGCAAAACGAAAACAATGAGAAATAAGAATTAGCCTTTCTGTATATTATCACTTTAATGTAATAATGATTAATTCAAGCAAATTGGCATAGAAGAGTGCAATTGCATAATGAATTAACACATCCAAAGCATTCAACATACATAACTATTAAACATATCATCCAATGAATCAAAATTGATAAACACAATGAATAATATGAAGTGAGATCAACTTTCACCTTAGGGAGCTTCCATCTAACATCCCTAATTCCTTCTTGATGAAGTTCATCCTTTCTTCATTAAGGGGTTTAATTAAAATGTCTACAAGTTGGTGATTGGAGTCAATAAATTCTAACACCACATTATCATTTTGGACTTGATCTCTAAGAAAATGATTTTTAATATGCTTACTTCTTAAATGTTGGATGAGATTTTTTGAAAGATTTATTACACTGTGTCATCACATTTAATGGGAATGTGATCAAGATCTTTGATATAATCCTTGAGTTGTTGTTTCATCTAAAGAACTTGAGTGCAATAATAACCCAGCACAACATATTTCGCTTTGATGGTGGATAAGGCAACCAAAACTTGCTTTTTACTAAACCAAAAGACTAAACAATCACTTATGAATTAGTAAGTTCTAGAAGTGCTCTCTGTCTATCTAATAAACTACTGGCATAATTCGTATTTGAATATCCAAGAAGACTAAAAGATGAATTCCTAAGATACCACTATCCTAAATGCAATATGTCATGTAAATATTTAAGAATCATTTTGTCAATAATTAAATGTGATTTCTTAGGGCAAGGTTGGAACTTAGCACACATGCAAAAACTAAATATTGTGTTGGGTCTAGATGTTGTATGGTAGAGGAGAGAGTAAATCATACCTCTATACCTCTTTTCATCAATTGGCTTATCATATTCATCTTTGTTAAGCTTGATTATTACACTCATTGGAGTTTTTACTACTTTGCATCCATCCATCCCAAACCTTTTGAGTAGATCCATTATGTACTTGGTTTGGTTAATGAAATGCCTTTTTTGCTTTGCTTGATTTCAAGACCAAGGAAAAACTTGAGCTCACCCATCACGCTCAACTCAAATTCTCTAGTCATACACTTAATAAAATCTTCACAAAGAGATTCATTAGTAGCACCAAATATAATATCATCAAAATATATTTATACAATAAGTGCATCTTTATTGTGCCTTTCGACAAATAAAATTGTATTAACCTTACCTTTTTCAAAATCATTTTGTAAAAGAAATGAACTAAGCCTTTCACACCAAGCTTTTGGAGTTTGTTTCAAACCATATAAGGCTTTAATTTATTTCAAAAAGCATGAGATTTAAAACTAGAAGATTGTTCAACATAAATTTCCTCCTCAATAAGACCATTCAAAAAATGTACTTTTCACATCTATTTGAAAAAAGTTTAAAATTCATATGACATGCAAATGCTAAAAGAATCTTAATGGCCTCTAATGTTACTATGAGGGCAAAGGTTTCATCTTAGTTATGTCTTTCTATTGTTTATATCCCTTTACAACTAATTTGTCTTTTCTCCTAGTAATGAAACCTTACTCATCTAACTTATTCCTAAACACCTATTTGTAACCTACAACAGGGTGTTCCTAGGCTTAGGAATAAGTTTCCAAACTTTGTTTCTCTTAAATTGGTTGAGTTCCTCTTGTATAGCAATTACCCAACTCTCATCATCAAGAGCCTCATCAATAAATTTTGGCTCAAATTGAGAAACAATGCAAGATTATTATCTAAAACATGAAGTTGAGATCTAGTACTTATCCTTTAGATGTCTCACCAATAATAAAATCCTTTGGGTGATGTTTAGAGAATCTTCAATCCTTAGGAAGTTCTTGAGCTGGATTTTCTATTTGTTGTGGTTGAGATTCCTCAACTTCTTGTGATGACTTGTTATCCTCAAGATCAATCACCATTTCTTTTAGGGTTGAATCAAGCTTCAACTTTTCAAAGTCATATATAAGATTATCAACAAGAAAACCTTTTCTAAGATCAAGTTTACTAGATACATCGAACACTATGTTCATTGACTCTTCAACTACCATAGAACTTTTATTCAATACTTTATATGCTTTACTAGAGGTGGAATAACCCAGAAAAATGCCTTTATTTCTTTTTTAATCAAAATTTTCAAGGTTGTCCTCGGCATTAAGAATGTAGCATTTGCACCCAAAAACTCTAAGGTATGATAGCTTAGGTTATCTATCATTCCATAACTCATAAGAAGTTTTATTATAATGGTTCTTTTGAAAACACGATTAGCAATATATAAGAAGTATTGATGGCTTCAGCCCAAAAGTAATTAGCAAAGAATACTAATTGAGCATGGTTCTAGCCATCTTTACTAATATCCTATTATTCATCTCTACAACACCATTCTGTTATGGTGTTTTAGGATTAGAAAAATTGTGACAAATCTTATTCTCTAATTAATAAGTCTTAAAGATTCATTGTAAAATTTCTTTCTATGGTCACTTTTGTTGTCCCTAGGCACCAAGAAGGAGGGTTGAATTGGTGGATAAAAATTTTAAAACAGAGATGAAGAGAAGAAGAAAGAACAATGAAGACACAAGGATTTTATAGTGGTTCGAGCAAAACTAACCCTACATCCACTCCTCAATCACTCAATTGGGTATTTCACTAAATCAATGGTGTTTTCAAGCTCACACCCAACTTATTACAACTTGTGTTTTAATGGCTAACACACAACCTTACAACAAAGTGTTTTCTAGGCTAACACAAAACCTCACTCAAGT
>CATIWR010697147.1:0-12998 GCA_949677035.1 Omphalea diandra | reverse complement strand
CTTCCGGTGGGGACCTTTGGAGAAACCTTTTTTGAATAGAACCTTCGACTTCGGCCAGGCGGAGAAAGTTGAGCATTGTTGTAAGGAGGCTGTGTGTCATAAATTATGAACTTCGTGCCCAGAAAATTTGACCTGAAACATGGGCAAATATGAATTTCACCACAACTTGTATGTACAACAATTTATGAGACCAAAAACGATAAATCAAGTGTATCTTCACAATTGTAGAATCATAACGTACAATAATACTCCATTGATACAACTAAAAAAATTCTATCTCAAATAATTACACAAGGTAACAGTTAATACCAGCATTGGAAACAAACTAGCGCATACTCTTTTATCTTTAAAATCCATATTCGAGCAACACTCTATAGAACATCTGTAAATAAAATCTTATATTCCTTCTATCTTTCCAGTGGTGCATACAGAGGTTGTAAGCCAATTATACACAATTTTATGCAGCATAACAATTTGTAGAAAACAAACTTGGACAAGTAGACACCTAATACCTCTCAGTTTTTAAGAGTTTCGATGACTTCTTTTATCAAGAAGAATATAGTAACTCTTGTTCCTTTGTCATGCTAGTTGGTGGCTGTACAAGTGTCACACTTGCAAATGCATATAAAAGATCAAGTGAACTAATTATTGAAAAGTGTAACAATTCTACTATTATCAAGTCGATGAACTAAAAATTGAACTCAATAGTTGGTATACAACAAGTAACAAGTGGAGAAAAAGCAATATCGGTTAATATAGCAAGGCCATTTTATTATATGCACTACCGCTAAAGGAAAGAGCTATGTGTGGATAACACCATTCGAAACCACATGAAGTGTTTGCTTATTCATAAAATCTATCTTAGTGTCAGTAATCGTGGAAAGTACCAAAATTTTGGACAAGAAAGTTCAGTTAAATGCAGGATAAACTTGTGTGCATTAGCAAATAATCTAATACAGGACATAAAGTGAAATCCTACCTCAGTTTTCCAATGTAAGTGCTGCTTGACCTAGATATGCTATCCGCATCCATGGAAATTACATATTCGGTGCAAGTAGTTCTCCGGGTCCGTTTTGCAGACAGTAGAAACTTGCCATTTTCAACAAGTAAAGCTGCAAAAGCATGGGATCAATCAACAGCTAGCAAAATTGTCAGCAAAGCGAAAGGAAAGAAAAAAAACTCCGTAAATCTCAGCTGAAAGCTGCCAGGAGCAGGATTAAAAACTAATTTGTATATGAGTAATATAACAAACTATTTAAATTGGGAAGGGCTAGCAGAAGATCACTCATTTAATATATGATCAAACGGCTTACTAGCAGAAATTCAATTTCGAAAGGTGAGATAGCTCAAAAGTATAGTAAAATCTGTGGCAAAACAGATTGATTGGAAAATAGATAATTCATTTTATTCATCCCTTGACAAAAAACCTTCACATGTATTATGAGAATGGAAAATAATGAAGTTCCCCACATCAAACAAAACAAAAGTAGCCATTGGTGATATTGCAACTAAACAGAAAGGCATTCTAAGCATGCATGAGTGAGAATGAGAAAAAGATTCAACCAACAACATGTTGCACCACAATTCAATTACTAAATATTGCTTGCAAGTTGCAACTTAGTTCATTGTGTGCTTCAGCCTCATGGCCAGATTTTGCAAGAGAAATTAGAAAAACAACTAAATTTTGGGGAAAAAAATAGAAAGCACCATTCATCACCATATAGAAATCTTACATTATGGCCATGAAAAACAATCACCAGAACTCCAGATTATGTCACACAAAAGCTATCTATTGAGATCCAGAAATTTCAGTGCCCTATTAAATGTCGGATTCTACAAATCCATAAATCAACAAAAGTTAAATATAAATAAAAATATTCTGCAAATTACAAGTTAAAAAAAAAATCATAGAAATCAACCCGAATGTCTAGGGAAAAGCTCACCAGGGCTAAGGCAAAGGAAAAGATGGTAAGTTAAGTTTGACTTGTCCCTCTTAATAAAGCACTGAATTGTTCCATCTCTAGGACCTGGCTGCAAGTGTCAAACAAGGATGAAAAATGTCAATTTTCATTGTTTTTTACATAAAGTCCTTTCTTTGAAATGACATAAGCTCATACATTTGTTTTCAGATGTGTAACCTCGCATATGCTAAACAGTTAAATGAATCTTATTTAAGCAGAAGAGATTACATTGCACTATAATATTGTGGATACACAACAAATATCACAATAACCTCACCTGCTTTAGGGAAATTGGGAAAGTAATCTTCCCAGAAAACTCAGGAATTGTGACAATTTCTTTACACATTTCTCTCCATGACCTGCACACGGCAGCACAGGCAACAACATGCTTCCGAGCTGGCCAAGTACTCTCACTTGCCTCCAATCTCTTGATCACATCGCGCAGTAACTCAGGTGGAAGGCCAGCCCAGCAACTATTCTGTATGACCACAGACTGCTCATGCAACTCACTAACTGAGCTATGAGATTTCCCTCTGTGATGACCTGGCAGCCTCAGCTCAAAACTTCGCCTCGACAAACTCCCAAACCCATCCCTCATATCACGAACTATGCTGCGGAATGACATTTGCTCCAATACTTGTAGCACTAGCTGAAAAAATCCTTCAATATGTTTGGATAAAAACAATATTTACACTTGATTTGATGGATGACTGCAGAAAGTAACACAGGCGCACAACTGCAAATCCACAAAACTTATTTTAAGTTTTAGCTGCAATGCTTAATCACCAAGAAAAAAAGATAAAGAAGACAGGTAAGGAAAAGCACAAAGCAAGTAAAGAAGATTCTCATAAAAGAAAAGATTCATATGGACCAAAAGCACATAAATACCAGACACATTTTTTGGCGGGTTTTAAACCTGATCTTTAAACCTAAATTGCTAATAATTCAAATCTACCTTCCTTAAATTGCAACATTATTCAAATTGGGAATATTAACAAAAAGGAAAAGAAACAATTATATTTAATTTATATACCATAAATTAGAAGGGAAAGAGGGGGGGAACCCAATATAATTTAATGGGTTATCTAACTTCCGATACCATACAAAAGCATTCAAATGAAGAGACTCGCAGCAAAGAGTATAACAAACAACATATTTATCTAAACCCATATGCAAAATACAAAAACTCTGACAGATCAAGCTTGGCTTGGACAAAGGATCCGCTAAAAAACCTTGAGACCTAACACTAATTTTCTTTTGAACTAAGCTAAAAAGACGATGACAGAGATAATCGATCATGTGGATCAACCATGTTCTGTAATTTCCATTTTTGACCCAAACTTCTTCTAAAATGTAGAATTATCCAAACCCCATCCAGCATTTTCTGCAGAAAATTGTGAAGCTTAAAATTTTCAACATAATAAAACTACGCATTTCAGGTTTGAAATTAAAAGGGAAAAACGTAATCCAAAGAAAAAAAAACTTTATACCCCAAACACTGTTGAAAAATTCCTGTTCGAACCCAAAGCTTCACTAATCAGGAAAATGGAAAAAAGATCACATCTTTTGACACATAATCGGCATCAAAACATAAATTTTAGCCTCATAAATGAACTAAATCCCTAACTACTTACTAACCCGTCTTCCAAAAAACCCATTAAATCCCCAAAAGAACCCGACTTTCATCATCACACGCTATAAAAAATGGAAACCCAACAAAAGAAGCCAAGAGGAAAACAAGTAGTTGACAAAAGAAATACAATACGTCAAAACCCACCAGAAAAAGATGCAAACTTTCTCGTTTTTGATACAAATTTTACCCAGAAACAAACAGAAAATCTAAGAGTCTAAGGAAACCCAGATCTAGAAAAGGAAAGTGTAAGCATAGCTCACCACCATCACCATCCGCGGTGTGTATGACCAGATCCTTTGGCTTTACCACACGGTTTCTTTCTTTCTCTCTCTAGAAAAAAGAGAAACATACGTAAAACACGGACTTCAAAGTGGATTAAATCGACTTCACCTAGTTGCTTTGTTATTACTTTTTATTACTACTAATGTATAGTATGCATTATAATCATCCCCTCCCCTTTATTTTCTTTTAAGAGTATCAATGTGTATCATCATATCATATACATATCTATTTTTATTTTTATCTTTGAAGGTGATGGTGGACTATGGCCTAGTCTTTCTCTTATGAAATTACTTTTTTGGGCCTGGAACGGTTGACCTGGTGACTTCAGCCGCTTTTTAATTCCAACTCCCGTTGTGGTACCGGATTTGCCCAACGGCGGTTCTGTTATTCTGCATTCAGCTCCCTCACTTTTTACTTATTTACTTTTTAATAAAAATTAAGCTTTTCTCTGTTTTTTCAGGACAATGCTATTGAAGAAATTTGGAGCATTCCTAAAAATTGAGGATTTAAGTTTAACTTATAACAATTCTGGATTAACAACATATTTTTATTTTATAATTTCATTCAGAAAATGCTGCAAATTACGACCTGAACATAAATATAATGGGATATTTTAAAATATATGTTTATAACAAGTATTATTTTATTTAATGAGAATATAAGATGATATGTTTATCTTTTATATATATATTGAAAAAATAAAAATTTCAATAATTCATTTAATATTCATTCTGTTTAATTAGCACACTTATTGCAGTGATTTTTTATAATAAATTAAACAATATGATACTTTGTTTCGAAATTGAATATCAACATTTTAATCATGGAAATATGAACTATCCACCTAAAAAATACAGCAAAATGGTCCTAATAGAAACACATTATAAAGCTCCAAGCAAATCATGTACCTTAGAAAAAGTAAAATATTGAATTTAATAACAAATAATACTGCTAGCATAGATGTTGCTTGGTGATATCATACCCCACCAATAAATTATTTTTTATTTCTATTGAAAAATATTACTAGTATTTATGCATGTGTTTAGTTTCATCAATTGTTTTAAAAAAATTTGTCATTTATTAATTCAACAAAGCAGTAAATAATAATTTTATACTTTTGTCATGTTAAATTACTTTATTGAGAAATATCTAAGAACGATAATTCAAAAAAAATAATAAAAAATACTAAAAATTAAATAATTGAAAACAAATAGACTGGGTTAAATATGTAATCAATTTAAAATTGAAAAAAACACTTTAAAACAATGAAGTTCACTTTTTTTTAAACCAAAAAAAAAAAAAAACTGATGCCCTACATTTAAGATTAAAAAGTAAAAAAAAAAAAAAATTCATGAAATGAAAGCAAGATTACCATAATGATTTTAATTTTTTTTCTAAATAGCTCATAATTGGGATTAATATTTTCTAGAATATATATTCAATTGCAAATATTGAAAAATAAAAAATAAATTAAATGTGCAAACTTTATAGATGGGTCAATTTTTTTTCATTAATGCAGATAAAAAATTATATAATTTAAGTCTTACGAAAATATATAAATTAATTTATAGTTATGTGGATTCTCAACTAGTTGTCTTTTAATTATTATTATTATTATTATTAGCATATTGAAAAAGGGCTTTAATGTTTGCATGGTTAATGCTTAAGGCATCATCAGGTCAACTTTGAGTTTAGGGTTTTTGAAAGGATACACATTTGAAATTATAAATTAGTTGAGGCATGAAATTAAAATAAAAAATGAAATCTAAGTCATTTTAACTTTTTTTTTTTTTTTGAGTCTTTAATTGGATCAAGTAAATTTCTCACAGTCCGATTTTTTAAAGTAAAAATATTATTTTAATTTTAATAATTTTAATAATTTTAATTATTTAAAATTTGATTTGACACCGTAACAAATTAAATTAAATTGAATCAAATTTAATTTTAAAATTTTAAATTGTTTTAAAACTGAATAGATTTCTCCAAGTAGATACGAACTAAATTTTGAGATTCACTAAAAAATTATCATCTACGTACTAAGCTATATTTTGGTATAATCAAATTATTTGAGGTTATTTCATTAAAAAAACAAAAAAAAAATGTGCATAATTTTTTTTGCCCTTTTAACTCCTTTTTTTTTTTAAAATTTTTTTAAAAATGACATTGAGAGGCAGGTCATGTAAGCCAAATTATGACAGGGGCAAGCTGGAATGATGGAGGGCAGGGTACTTGAAATGACTTTATTGCCCATAACATAATCAACAAATAACAAACGTATCCATTCCGAAGATTTTTTTTTTTTTTTAACCACATTGCGAAGACTTTGGTGCACGTATGTGTAGACTTCTAATTTTGGCGTGGTTTTGTGGTTTTGAAGGTGTATACGTGTTTGGGAAGCTTCCTTTTATATATAATTAATTTTAATCTTATATCTTTTTTAATAAATATTTATTATTTTTTTCTTTTATCGTGTGATTAAATTACGCCTAAAGAATTAGTTAGTTAGTGTACAAGAAGAAATATAACTCAATACCAGGCACAATCCACCCATGAAGGGCAACACTTTTTGTTACTTACTTTATCTCAAATTGATACACTTTCTTTTCTTTTTTTTTTTATCATGCCTTTATGTCGTTCCTTCCTATCCTTTTAAGATAGTAAAGCTTTGCTCTTGGCTAAACTAATTGTTGCAGTGTTTGATGCAAGGGGTCATGGATAGAAAATGATATTTTTTGTAGAAAAAAAAAAAAGAGAAAAGTATAGATATTATATAAGGCTTATTTTGCATTGTGTGGTTGGATATGATATAATAAGGTTCTAATTTGTAATGAAAGATTAGGAATTAGAAGAAATCAGTAGGTGCACTAAAATAATTCAATTATGTTGGTACATTTGTAGCATTCTCATCATACTACTGATTTCCAAATTTATTAAAAATAAAAGAAAATAATCAAGGATTTAAATTTGATATAAGGGTTCTATGCTTACACTCATTTTTGTTGAATAATTATATGCCAGTACCTAGCGGCCTCCGCAGATTGGTTGCCTGAAAGTTAATGTGGATGTTGTGGTGAATGTTGAAACGGGTTGTGGCTCACCTGGTGCAGTAGTAAGAGACTCTTTAGGTCAGGTATGTGGGGCAATGGCTATTCCTATTTCAATTGGAGCAACTGCAGAAATGATGGAGGCATTGACTCTGCGAGAAGTGTTGGTTTGGCTGCGTGATTCATTATGAATTTGCACTGAAGTGGAGGTGGATTCAAAACAATGGTTATTCATGTAATCACCTTAATTTCATTTTTGACAATATTAGAGCCTTGTTGCCAATGGGAACTTGTGTTCAGTTTGTGAAAAGGGAAGGAAACATGGTTGCCCATTTAATAGCCAAAGGAGCTTTGGAATCCTCTCCTATTGTTGTATGGTTACATCGGATTCCAATACTCTCATGGCTGATGTCATGCAACTGAGTTCTTATTAATGAATTTATGAATGTTGTTGGCTTCAAAAAAAAGTATATTTGGGGGAAAAAAAAAAGAATGAAAATATCAGTGGATGCCTGCACTTATTTTGGCTTGGTTTTCTTATAATTTTAAGGATTTGACAAATAGGGTTTTGACGAATTTGGGTGGGTAGATGTCTTATGTTGTTGTAAGCAAATATAGTTTAACTTTGTTTAGATTTTATGCTTATTTATCAAGAAAATTTTGGTCTTCATTAGCATTTTCTTATTCATCTGGCAATCAAAGAATTAAGGATTTAAGTTTTTTTTTTTTTAATTATTGATGTGTTAGCTTATTTGGACAAGAGGGTTCCATAAGTTGATATATTTTTAAAAAGTAATGATAAAAAATTGCACGTCACTATGCCATATTATCTCTATTAATGATGTTACAGAGTTTATCACTTATTTGATTAATAATGTATAACATTATTAGATATACTAAAACGCAAAAAGAAAAACACTATTCTGTAACAGTAAAGTCAGTGTTCCTCCAATAATAAAAGTCAACCAATATTATGGGCTTCAATTCATAATATTATATTGGACTGTTTTAATTTTAATTTTATTTAATAAAATCATTCATACAATATTTTTTAAGAGATTTAGTCACAAAAATTTATAAGAATTCAAAATTTTGATGTGATAATTTAATATCACATTTTTATATTTTATAAACTATATTAAAGAAATATCACAAATATTCTATCAAAGATAACAATAAGATTTTATCATGAAAATTTTGAAAATAAAATATTTATTATGATATTAGTTAAAGTTTAATGTTTGAATTGAAATTAATGATAAACACAAATTGTCATAAATATGCTTAAACTTGAAATTCACATAAAATAATTATAGTAAATAATTTATCTTGATTTATTATTATATTTTGATATACTATGATTAATTTTCTTGTATTAATTAGATTTTGAATGCAAATATATAATCTCACAATTGTAAAGATTTTTTTAGTATCATTAAACTAAAACTCATTTATATTATAATCACATTTCAATATCAAATAAAATATTTCACACAAAACATTAACACTTTAAGTTTGTAGTATACTATTTAAACACAAACTAAACTTCAAAGCTTAAATAAAAAATATCACATCACAATATGCTTTTTCAATACTTTTTCCTTGAAATTTATATTATTTATTGGAATTGCATGGTTTTCTTACTTTTGAGTATACAAAAATTCTTACTGCACCATTGAAAGAAAATAATTATTTTCTTACTTATAACAATAAATATTAAGAAAAAGAAGGTATTAACAATTCAAAATTCAAATCTCACTTATTATTATACATATTTGTAATTCATTAAAATTGTTATTTATTTTTTTAATAGAAGATAATTATTTTATGGCATCTACAATAATAATATATTATAATTAAACCCTATAATTATGAGATTAATGTATAAGTTCATGTCACTATTTAAGGTCTTTTTTTTCTTTCTTTTAGAGATAGAAGAGAGTAATTTTTACTCATGAATATCGAATATAAACTTATTAATAAAATATAAAAAAATCAAAACTTACAATTCATAATAAAAAAAATATTATTGCTGAGTATATTGAATTGATTTAAAAAATAATGATTTTTTTAGAAACATAGTCATATTAATAGACTATTAAATTTGAATGAGCTAATTTTTTATAATTTATTATACTATCTTTAGCTTTTATATACCCAGAATTTTGAATAATAAATAGTATTAATTTAAATTTCAACTTCTTGTGGAAAATTGTTATTTTTTAGATTTTTCTAATTTCCTATTAACAAGTTGTGGAGAATTTTTATTTTTATATTTTCTACTTTTTTATTTGAAATTTTTTTTTATTATGTGATCCTTAACTTTTTGTTTAAAATTTTTACTATTTAGATTTTCTAATTTTCTATTTAAAAAGTATTTTTATATGACAATTATATTCTCTAATTTTTTTATTTAAAATATTTTGATATAGCCATTTTCTATAATATAATATAAAATAGGAAACAATTGTTTAAACTAATTTTAAAATTAGAATATATATATATATATATATAGACACACACACACTTGCCTTGATTATATCTAATAGGCTATTTTTCTTGGTATTCTATTGGTTTGTATCGCTGATTTAGTTTTCACATTAACAAATTAAAAAAAAAATTGTCTAAACACTCCAACTCTAAAAACATCATAAATAATAAGTGATCTAAAAACTCAAATTTTTTATGCTAGAATGGAAAATGAAACAGAAAAACCTTTAAATTTTTTATTTATTAAAAAATAATAACCAAACCTCTCAAATTTTTATGATATCGTAATCAGAAAAATTAAGAGAATGTCTATAATCAATCATGCAATATGTTTTAAGTTTTCATGATTGAAAAAGTGTTTATCACAAAATGACTTGTGGTTTTCTCAAATGTTAATAATTTATTTTTTGTTTATTTAAAAAATAAAATTTTTTAAAAAATATATATATTTAATAATAATAATTTACAAATAAAAAAAAAGACACGAAATTTAAAGCAGAATCAACATCAATCAAATCAATGACAATGAAGTTTGGTAAAAAATTGTTGAACCCAATGTCGGGTAATGGGTCCTAATTGCAATTCGAGATGAAGAAAAGAACGAACAAACTACTTAAAGCTTCACATTGGAAATCCTTTTAAGGCAACCATTTCACATTGTTAGGTATCTTTTTTCTCTGATAAGGCCAATGGGTAGGTTTTTTGAACAGTGATCCGATGAAGAAGACAGGAAGGTTCAGTTTTCCAAGTATCAAATTTCAACACACAATTTATATGTTTTTTTTTTTTTTGTAAGACAATTTATATGTGTTTGGTTTACAATGTTTACGTGGTTTGCCATGACATAAACTTATCATGCCTTTGTTTTGACTTCTTTCACATCCACTATTATTGTCATTGATATCTATTTTTCTTTTCAAAATTTTTTATTTTCTCATCTATATATATATATATAAGAGTTTTAAGTATGAATTTTTTGATAATTATAATATATGGATGAATTTTTCCATAATTATAGTATATAGATGGTTACCGAGAAACTTTGCAGGATAATATTATAGTAATATCTCAAATTTAAAATGGGAGAAGAATTCTAATTTAAATAGGTTTTCTAAAAGAATCAGAATTTGGACTTGAGAATTGGTATAACCTAAATTTCTCTCTCTCTATATATACAATATGTGAAAAGTTATGTGTATTTGATGTTTGTAATTGATTAATTGCTTAGTTTATACTTGCTTTACAGGTTGCAAAAATTTATTTGAAATATAACGTAATATGCTAAAAAGTCAAATATTTTTCGTTTGGTGTATTTATTTATAATTAGTTACTATCATTAGACTAATAATTTACTTTTCTATTATATTGTTAATAATATAAGGCATTGAATACTCAAATTTTCATAGTTCTTTTTTAAAATTTTTATGTAATATTTCTTTAGAGTAGAAAAAATATTTTTATTAATAAATTTTTATAACATATTTTTTGTATTCATAAAATGTCATACGGAATTTAAAAAATTTATTTTAAAATTTAGAATATCAAATGAAAAATCAATCTTCGTAATATTAATAATGGCTCTTCATTCGTTAATTCCAAGATCATGATATATTTTGCTATAGAATTTAATTAATGATTCTTTATCTCCATTAATAACAGAGACCCCATTAGATTTGATGTTATAATATAAAGAAAATCGAATTATTTTTATTATGCTAAATCAGATTTAAAAGATAAGTAATTGAGATTAAACACAAAGTCTCAACAAAAGAAATAACAAAATAATGCTGAACAATAAAACTCTCAATAATAAAAATAATAAAATAAAAAGTGAAACCATATACTTTATTAAAGAACAAAATTAATGAGAACATGACTTACCACTAGCAAAAGTTTTCGACAATGACCTAAAAAAAAAAAAAAGAAAAGAGAAACAAAATAGATAGAATTAAAGAAGTATGGGGACTCCACGATTCTATTTTGATTGAAACGTTCCATAGTAGTCACTGATAACATTATATGATTAGAGATGACAATGGAGCAGATTTTTTTGTTCTTTATGGGATTTTACTTTAACGTGGTGAAAAATTTTCATTTTTTTTTTTTCATGGGATAAGGATGAAAATTATCCCTCATCTCGTGAATCCTTGGAGAAATCTCAAACTAGATTCCACATAAATCTAAAAAAATTAAGTATATCTTTTAAATTTTTTTATATTACTAGATATATATAAATATTTTGTGTATAATTATATATTTTTGTATATTTATTAATTTATATTGTAAAATATTTTTATTTTATAATTTAATAAATTATATTTTTCAAAAAATATTTCAAAATAATACAAAAAATTTGTTTTATAGAAAACCCCCACAAAAATAGAGATAGAGAAAAAGTTCCCCCGTCAAGAAGACAGGAAGAGAGAGATGAGGAATAGTCACTTCCTCACCCCTTTGCCATCCATATATGTATCCATGAGAATGATGTCAATTAACATATATAATTAAAAAAAAAAAAAAGGAATTGTAAAACTGCGCTCAATCAATTTTTAGTATCTACAAATTATTTTAATTTTTATAAAATTATAAGATTCAATTTATTGATATTATATTATTTTTATGACCGATGAAAATCATTGTTTTAATTTTTTTTTTAAAAAGCAATCAATCTAGGTATAAAAAAAAAAGTCAATTATATTGTCAAATTTAGGTAAACTATAAAATACAAGTATATGTTATCACAATGGCAAATCCAAGCCAAAGTCATTAATACCATTATCAAAGCACTTACCAAAATAATTTTCCTCGTGTTCAATGTTGGTGGAATGGCTCCATCATAAAATTAGAAATAATATAAAGGCTTATAAAACCAAACCAGTGACAGTATATTAATTATTATTTTATTGGCTAGTGAATTTATAGATATGCATTTAATTCTTATCTTCATCAATAGAAAAAAAAGAGAATATGTCATGCTAAAGGATAATAATAGGAAATAAGTAAGTGGCAAGAGATTTTTTTTGAGAAGAAGTAGATAGAGATTATTAAGAAAAAATTAATAGAAACTTAAGAAACGTTAAATTAAGAGTATTTTTTTTCTTTTTCAAAAGAATAATAACTAAAAAAAGGTTTAAACTATAATTATATATGGATTTAGATCTAAGGAAGCGTAATCAATGGGAATGATAAGGTTATATGACTTTCTTTTTTTCTTCTTTTTTCCTTATAAAGATTAAAGCATATTGAACCTTTTAATTGACCTCTAAAGAAAATTATGATTATCCATCTAATTACTTAAGATAGAGGAAATTAATGTGGGGACGTATCATGATGATAATTATAATTATAATATGAATATAAAAAGCAACTTGCAAATCTGATATCACACGAGCAATTAAAAATTAATGATGTTTGCAAAGTCAATAATAATGCATGATTCTTATTACATGTAGACTTATGTAACCGTGAATCCAAGAAAATTTTTGAGAAAATTTCAGGAACCCACCTCTCTCTCTCTTTTACCTGTAGAGAGCGGCCAACTTTATCCATGTAGAAATACAATGAGATTGATATTTCTGATACTCCTAT
>CATIWR010697136.1:0-44336 GCA_949677035.1 Omphalea diandra | reverse complement strand
TTTATTTGGATTCACTTCATTTCAAGTTAGTATTAGTGGTGCTCTTTTTCTGTATTAGCAGTATTTTTACACACTATTATATTTTTGTTTAATTCATTTTTTCATATATCTGTTACAATTAGGTGAACAAATAAAATTATTCAATTGCATTTCTTGAGAGTTATGCATTTTTTCATATTATTTTTTTTAATTTTCTCATTTTCTCTATTAAAAAATTGATTTTATCATTATTAAATTATATTTATAACATAAATATTTTCTCAATTAGTATTTTAAACTTTTATAATAAAATAATATAAGATAAAGATAATTTTAATGTAAAAATTTATTTTATTTAATATTATAAACTTTTATTATAAAATTCAAGATCATTTTAATAAAATAATATAAATTCATCAATAAATTTAATGAAATAATTTATTTTATCTTTTATGGACAAATTCAAGGTTTATTTGATATTTTAAGTCTTCGTATCGCGTTGAAAACGGCCTGGTTTATTTTGCACTCACACCAATAAGGATATTTCCTGCGCTCTCCTCTCGAAAATCGCCATCACATCGGCCCTAATGTGCACGTTAGAGAGGCAAGGTGATATCTTCATCTTAACCTTCACCGGCCAGGATGAGCACCGCCTCAGCCCAAAGCTCATCGACGTCCTCCTCTCATCCCTCTGCCAAGTCAAGTCGCAGGCGACGGACGGCTCAGTTCTTATCACCACATCCCAAGGCAAGTTCTTCTCCAACGGCTTCGATCTCGCCTGGGCTAAATCCGCTAGCTCAAGCTATAAAGCCATGGAACGCCTCCAGCACATGGTGGATGCGTTCAAGCCGGTCGTCGCCGAGATGATGGCTCTCCCCATGCCCACCGTCGCATGCCTCCAAGGCCACGCCGCGGCGGCTGGATTTCTGTTTGTTCTAAGCCATGATTATGTCCTCATGAGGAGTGATAAAGGCGTGCTGTATATGAGCGAGGTTAATTTAGGGCTTCCACTGCCTGATTATTTTGCTGCTGCTTTTCGTGCTAAGCTACATGCTGTTTCGGTTCGGCGTGATGTGCTGTTAAAAGGAGTTAAGCTGCAGGGCAAGGAGGCAGTGGAGTTTGGAATTGTTGATGCGGCGTACGCCGGTGAGGGAAACTTGGCTGAAGCTACGATGCGCCTTGGGGAAGAGCTGGCGTCAAGGAAATGGAAAGGCGATAATTATCAGGAAATAAGGAGGAGTTTGTATCCGGAGTTATGCAGCGTCTTGGGATTGGGTGAGAGGAAGCAGCTTGTTGCTAACCTTTGAAATTGATTAACTGGTTTCTGTTTATCGCTTGTTGAATAAATTTAAGCAACATTTTCAATAATAGAATCTTTTGAAATCATAAGTGAAATAATTAAATTTGTTGATTTTGACCAGGAGGACAGTGTAACATAATTTGCCAACCGAACCTTATTTGGGTTTTTCTGGGTAACACAGCATATCTAGGAGAGGCGCTTTTGCGCCATCGTAGGTTTTTCTTTCGATGTGGGATTCCAGTTGCTTTCTTTCCCCTTTTCTTCCTTTGTTGTGTGGCTGAATATCAGGATTCAGTAATGACTAATGAGAACACCAGCATTTAATTATGAACCCCACACATTAGAAGTGGCATGTACTTGTCACGGTTTAGTTTGGACTGAAATTGCTCATAAATAATGCGTGTCCAAATTGGATAGGAATCTGAGATCTTACTTCAATTCGTTAAATCACGTCAAAATTTAATAGCGAAATATATCCCTTAGCCACCAAATCCCAAGACCAAAGGCCAAGTTATCGTTCTCATTCACATTCAACTCCCGAAGCTACACTACGGAGGTTTTAAAAATAATCAGGGAGTGGAAACTGATTTCACCCTACAACAAGAAATGAGTTTTGCAATTGACGTGCACGCTTGCAAAACTCATTTGCATGCACACTTGCAAAACTCATTTGCAATTAGTTCAGCTCTGAAATTTGCTCTTCTACAAGAAGCATATACCGTTGGAGGTAATGTAAATGGAACCAGCCATTACGCAGCCGCACAAATAAAAATATCCAAAGTTACTCGTTGCTTCCAGCATAATATGCCAATCTGTTCAATCCATGGGAAAGAATGAAAAATCTTTTCTCCCGTTAAAGGTCAAAAGCCATATTATGTGTTCATCTCTGCCCCAAAAAAGGGCAACAATAACATGAAAGAAAAGCTCATGTTTGGACATCCCAGTCGTGGGAACATTAGTGCACTTTTACCAAATCACCTGCCCAAAGAAAAACACAACCTTCCATAGGTTCATGCATGCTTCTGCCAGAATGTACTCAATGGCAACCTTCTATATTTTAATCCTTTAGTTAGAAATAGAATTTGGCTTAAATAAAATGTTGCTAATTCTAAACCAAAGCATCATTTATTGTCATCTTCAAGAATTTATATAATACATTGCTTGTGCTTGCAGATAGTAAGAATCCTTATATTTTCTGCCACTTCCAATGTGAATCCCATTGTGAATCCAGTCCTCCCAGTGTCTCCAAGCTTCAAGACCAAAATCAAGAATTCCAAGGATCTGGCATGAACAAAACAGGCAGCACAAAATGCCATGTCAATTCATCAGAGCCATTAGTAAGCTGTCATCACAGTCACCCTATTGAACCATATGAAGATCCTTAACTAAAGTCGAGCAACAATGCCCAAGGTGACCCAACAACAAAATGTCAGCAACTTGGTAAAATGTAATAAATGAAATAAAAACTCGATATATGAAGTGAAAATTATGCTCCACTATGACCGACCAATACACACTTCATAAACATCACGATAGGCTACAGATATGTGTGTGCGTGTGCATCAGTCCACGGAATGGTTGGTGCATTTTATACGTGATATAAAACTAAAGACATAATGAATTGCATGCACAAATTTCAGTACTCTTTTTGTCTTGAGTAGATATTCTTCAAATAACATATTTATATCACAACGGCCATGTACAAGAACCAGTCAGGAAATATGAAAAATATAGGTACAGGGATAAAGAATGCCAGACTTACCACTACACCTTTCCAGGACACAAATGTTGGATTTGTTCTTGACTGCAGAACCTATTGAAGATATGTGATATCAATGTTTGACGCCTACAACTTAATGAAAATAATCAATGAAAGGCAGCATACGGTATAATTACATTGGATAAAATAAGTTATCTGATCATGTTGCTTTGATCACCAGAAAGGTATAGATGTGAGTTTTAACTGAAATTGGGATCCTCAGCCAGAATTATTTAAAGGTGAAAAAAAAAAAAAGTAAATGTGGCAGTTCAGCAAAATTGCATAAACTTTGCAAATGTGGTACTTCATATCCCCAAACGTGAAATCAAATTGCCATTTGAGATGCCACAAAACTGTTGACCATAATTAGCCACTAGATAAATTATTACACGATTTAGTAATTTATCTCTAACAAATTACACATGTAGTAGGCCCAAAGTGCTTTATTTTTCTTTGCAAGTATATAATCATATAGTTATGTAAGGAATACATCCATCAGACAATCATAATGCAAAAAATAGAAGCACAAGCTGACTTCAACAGTATCAATTGCTTCATTCGAGGGAATTGCATGTAACACTCTGCAATAAGAAAGGAGAAGTTGAGTAAGGGCAAAAGCAATTGTTTAAGGAGTATTTTCGAGAGAAATGAATCACTCCATCATATTTAAGCAGAACATCTAAATGGCAAAACTTTCTTGACAATTGTATTAAACATTGACATTTAATATTAACTTTCCCATTCCTTTCTTCTCCTGACTTAATTTTATTATATGATGACAACGAAAAACAATTAAGAAAAAATAAAGGAGAATCCTACAGGGATTTAATTCCAAAGTATTTGCCTCACCGATTATTTGGAAACTAGAATTGTCTAATCTCAAGTATTACCAGCATCCTATCAACCCTCAATACATGCAGTGGCCTAAACTACTGGTTCAGAAACTTATACAACAGATGATGCGATGAATGTACAGTTTTGTTTAAAGTTTTCCAAATACTCGATATAACAAGAATGTTCCAATTACCAAACAAAACTGCAAGAGAAAAGAATGGGTGCCCAATCTAGTGTTTCCCTCCTTATTGGATTTGTTCTAATTTTACTGTTATTCTAGATAAATCACACAAAGATCGCATTCACAACAACACTCGTACAGTTACATTGTTTACATCTAAAATCAAATTGGAACCAACCTCCCCTCCACTGCAGGAATGAGACCAGGAATCAAAGCCACTCCACCAATCTAGAACTCGAATCTTTGTCAGTCTTCCATTCTAAGAGAAATTTAAGAACTCACAACCTAAGCTGACAATCTAGCAGCCAAAACTCACCAACTGTATGCTCCAAAACAATTTAATCTTGAGATCTATACAACCTGTTGACAGAAAACCAAACAATATAAGTACCAAACAGCTCAATTAAGACAGCAGAAGAATGGTATGTAAATCTTACCTGTTGAAAGAATGCTACTGGTGATCGCCTCGGCGAGACCAACCTTCTCTTCTTTCTTAGGCTTTGAAGTGAAAACTGCATAATTATCCCACATAGATAATCCAACACTCATACCTGCAGATAAACCATCTGACATGTCAGGTCTTCTAGGGTATTCTATATGCCATGCATCTTCCAGCATATCCTCGTAGTCATGAAACCTGGTGTAGTATGAAAGGAAATTATTGCTATTGGCCTGATGGACAGGCAAGAAAGGTGGTGCAAAGCAACAAATGTGATAAAAATTCTTACCATGAACGTGGTGGTGGAGGATATACATCTGGAACCAAAAGTTTTGGGTAGAACAGACCCATAGGAGGTACCTGTTCGAAAATGAACAGCCAACAGTAAAGTTCTGATAAACTATACATCCTTTAAGAAGAGAATAAACCTAGAAAATGTTCATCATAGTAAACATACATTAAGAGCGATTAGCCTAGTCTTATGGGATCCAGCTGACATGCCATCCTCATAAGAATGAACTACCTCCACATCATCAACCTCTCCCTGTACATAAAAGTAAGTTACAGAGAAAATGAGATACAGTTCAAAATAGTTTTTTCAGTAGCATGTGACTTATTAGAGGGGTCATCATCCAGCATGCTATATTCATGCACAGGTATTGATCCTAAGAGTGGGTTGGCTCAACCAAAGATACAGAAACGTTAGGACTATATCTAAATCAGCCCTTCCCAGAATGTTTGATCAGCCCTCCCCAGAATGAATGTCAGCCCATAACATGCTAATTAGAATTGAACGAAGTATCAGCAACAACAGGGAAAGAGTAAAGTTCCACCATATACATAATTTCAATGGAAGAATATGATTTAGTTTATGGATTGAGAACTCTATTTCATAAGAGAAGAAAACATAAAAGTTTTCTTACAAGTTCAGCAGCATGACAGAGATATAAAAAAAAAAAAAAAAAACACAGGCTTCTCATCCTAAAAATGATTTAATAAATAACATTATTCTGTTCTCTATATCCCAAATCAATTTGGAGAAAGTGAGGGGGGAAAAAGGGTCACCTTGATCTCACAATATGTTTCCCTCAATCCGTTGAGCATCAACAGATCCATAGGCTTCGTCAAAATGTCTGTTCGAATTTGGGGCCATGTCTGATGATGCCTCTGAGTCCAAAGTGGGCATCTCGATATATCCTGAAGAACTACATTAAGGAACTGATCTAAGCACCACCAATACAAAATAAAAAAACAAGCAAAAATCTCCATGCATAAGGTAGCAAGAAAAAATGAATGTCCACAAATATAGAAAGCTTGAACAAACAAACCATGTGAATGTCGTAAGCCATAGTTCAAGATGAGAAACTTTTATGGGGAAATGACGCAAAGATATTCTAAATAGACTTCTTCCGTAGAAACTGAACAGCAAACAGAATTTCCAAAATCACCAGTTTAAAAATGAGAATTCAAGTAATTTTGCACATCAAATAAGGGAGAATAGTTCAGATTTTCACAAGGGTAAACCTCTTTTCCTTTTCCACTATTTGAGAAAATTCTCAAGCATCAATTATTACATGACGTCTTATCAGTTGTCTAAATCCATATGAGGAGGGGAAAACACCAGTTGCATTCCATCTGTGGCAATCCACATGCAAAATGTTTTTAAATTTGCTCAAAACTAACTTTTACATCATCATTGCATAATCACAAATACCATAAAGGAGGACTTCAAAGTGAGCTATACGTGCTTTTCAGCAGGAATTATGTTAGCAAAAGGCTAAAAGAAAATTTAAAGTTAAGGACATTGCACATTTCAACATAAACAAACTAGGCAATAAATTATGCTGATCATGCAGGTTATAGTTGATTCCAGTACAGTGCAGAAATTGATATGTTTATATAAATCCCTAAATTTTAATTTGGCAAGACTAGTATAACTTTCTAACCTGGCCCATAGGTAGTTTAGAATGTGGTGAAGCAATTTCTTCCACATTCTTTTAAATCACTCTCAATCAAATGATCTATTTTTTCTTCTGCTACACATTTTATGAAAAGCTCTGATTAACAGTAACAATTGCATGCTGTGCAGTGAAAAACATGAAAATTAACATTCAATTTTTGAGGAAAATATTCAAGCATCCATAAAACATTCAAGTTACAACTCTTCCTTGCATACTGAAGCTTATGAACAGGTTCACCAGTTCACAAAACAGAATCAAACCTCTCCAACAAAGGGTAAAGTCTTTTCTGTATTAGGTAGAGCTACTCCATCCTGCACACAAAAGCAGAAAAATGGAAAGTGATTAGTTCTCATAAAAGACTTATATTGATTACAAGAAGAACGTTAGGAAGAAAGTAGAAAATAACCTCTCCTAAAGGTTTTAAACAGGCACAATTGTAATTACAAGAAGCAGAAAATAATGCAGGAATGCAATATTGATGCAACAAAAATATTGCAGGGCCAATTCTCGTAATAATGATCTTAGAAGAGGAAGGCAATATGCAATTGTTTTTTTTTCTCTCTAAATAATGAATGCAGGATTAATATAGTGAAAATGGTATTAAGACTGAAGAAAACAACAGCACTTGCTTTAGAAGGTGGCACCGACCAGCAGTAGGTAATAGTTTGACCAGGGAACTAATACAATGGGTGGCAGTACTGCTGGCAATGATGCTTAGGGAGGTTCCAAAAATAATACGTCCACTTAGCCAAATGAGATTTGTGGTGATCATGGTGGCTCTGGTGGAGAGATAGAAACTAGTTGGTCATATCCTTGGTAATAAAAGAACAACAAAAGCTTTGATTCTAGAGGAAAACATTTTTGGTTAAGCATTAAACATTATTTCTTTTCAGGCATTTTATTTGCATTTACAATCAACAGCCAGCCAGATAAGGCAGAGACATTGATAATTAGAATCCTGGTAAAACAAGCACGTTTGTAGAGCAAAGTCTGGATTGTTTATAGAAGACAAATTCACTATACAACTTCAATTACCTCAACACAAATGACAGATGTCCCCTGAGAACCAATATTCACGATACACGCTGTTGATAACCCATTCCCAAAAGCTGCAGCAAGACCCTCCTGTAACAATCATTTAAGAAAATGATCATAATATGATAGGAGCATATACTATAGTGCTAAGTGGGTTGTTATGGAGTGAAACCAACAAGCTGCTGTCAAGGGAATAAGGTTGGTTATTATTAATGTTAGTGGTTAGATTAAGGGTAATTGTTGGTGTTGTTTGTGGCTCAGATTCTGCGTAGTTATTTTCAGTTTTCCTATTATGTAGTGGGTGGTTATTTTCAGTAGTTACTTGTGCTTTCTCATGTTATATTTAAATGTTAATGGAAGGATAAGTTTTTACTCTTCAAAAAATCAGTGTTCTAAGTTCTGAAATCAAAGAGTTCTCTAATATGCTTAGAATTTGTAACATCAAAGAGTTCTTTCTAATTAGCTCCTATAATTATAATCTTTTTCTAGATTTTCCTAACCAAAGCGCCCTATAATTAGATCCATAACCTAGGACCATAACGGAAATCAAGAAAGAAAACCACTTAAAGCAGTAAAGAAATGAGGAAAAATTATTATTGATGTAACCATCGTAAGAGAATTAGAAATCAGCAGCTGAATTGTCATGAGAAGAAAAGGAGAGAAAAGAAAGGAAGAGGTCTCTAACCTGGTGAACTACTGCTGAGCTAAAGTGCAAATCTCGTAGTACCACAGATATCATTTCTTTTATTTCTGCTTATAAAAAGCAACAAAAGAAATTATAACCTTCTCCAAAAAGTATGATAGCTAATTATTTCAAAGATGAAACTTTATAACCAATCCAAAGAGGCATAAGTTATAATCCTTAAACACGTTACACATCAACAAGATAGCCAAATAAATCTATGGTCAGTTGAGCATAGCATCATTAATGGCATATGAGAAGAAACACATCAATACAGATATTCAACAATTTAATATTCTTGCTTTGGTCCTATGCATAAATGAATGCTTATGCATAGGCTACAAGACAATGTGAAGTTACATGCATCCACCACAAACACCAAGTAGAGATCAATTCTTTTAATTCTTTTTTTTTTTTTTTTCCTTTTTTGTTCTTCTTGCACAGGAAAGGCTAACTTAGATTAAAGGTGCAGCTTCAATAGACTTCAATGCAGCAGCCGAAGCAGTTCTAGGAACATTTAAGCACACAATTTTCGGGGCCTAAACACAAAGTGCAATGACATGCTCATATCAAACAAAGAACAAATTACAGAGTAAAATATAATTATTCTTAAAAGTAAACATAAGATTCAACAAAATAGCCTGTTAGTTTTTAAAATAAGAGCAATGCACTATGGAACTAAAGATGCAGGTTGAAATGATCACTTTATCAGACAGACAGAAAAAAAATGCTGATCAATAGTTACTTTTATGTTGATAATGATCAAGAGTCATAATATTTAATAGAAAACAGAGGGGAAAATAACAAACTAAATTTGCACTTGAAGAAATCAAGATCAATAGGGACAAAACTATAAACATTAGATTACCACGATTGTCAAATGTTTCTGCCAGGACAAGGATCACAGCATACATTTTTCTTTCAGAGTGAGGGATATGCAGTTTCTCTATCAAAATCCAGTCCCAAATAGCATGCAGGTCCTCAAGCACCTAACCAATAAAAAAGTATTCATCATCGGAAAACAGAATCTCATTTTCTACATCTGATAAAACTTTTAAACCATGAAATAGTCACTATTGTACCTGACGACAAACCATCAAATAAGATACCAACAGCAATTTTCAGTATCAAAACATATGCAGAAACACCATAACACCGTATTGAAGCATGTTTCAACCTAAGAGGAAAAATGGTATATCTTTCTTCACCTAGTAAAATGGTACACCAATGAAATTTATGCTGCTCAGTGACCAGCAATATAAATGTGTTATGAATAACGAAAATAATTAGAACGACACCTGTTACATGGGATAACGCTCCGAAATGTTTAAATGACCTCTACGAATAGGGCGGTGGAGGCTCTGTAGGGGATATTCTTAGTGCTTCTTCACCACAAATGTATCCTCTGTATTTACGTCCACTTGTACTAGGCTCCTTATAGGTGTTAATTTCATGCTTCTCCAAGGACTCGCCAAACTGACCTTCGTTTGCCTGTCTTTCTGCACAAACAATATGCATAAAATGGGTATAACAGTAAATTCGAAGTAATAGAAGCATGTAAGAAAACTCAAAGCCTTATTGCGCAATGAATCAACTTTGATGATCAATCACAGCTAATCAAATGAGTCAGAAACCAAACGTACTCATGCAGCAAGCAAAAAGGACAAGTAACGATAAAAATGGCTGCGCAGTCCTCTTATGGAAAAACTATCTGATGCTTCAAGCTTCAGAAGAAAGTGAACTTCTAAAGAAATTCAGAAAATGATCCGCATCAATGTTAGAACAAGAATTTAATTAAACATTCATTGATTTTTTATTGATCGTTCTTTATTTTTAGTATTTTTAGGATTAATTTTATTATTAATTAAGTTTAATTTGAAAAAAAAATACTAGATGATATTTCATCTTTTACTTATATTTTGTGATTTTGTAAAAAATTCTAGAAATCGGAATTGATTGATGGATTATGCAAGTTTTTTGGATGAAATTATACAGTTTCAGAAATTTAGGGATCAAACAAAAATTTAACAGTTCAGGAATCAGTTTTGATATTTTCTTGACAAAATTTTAGTTCCTATCTAATTTAAATTGAGAAAGGATCCGTGATTTTTTTTTTGGGAAGCTTCACCGTGACTTATCATAAATTGAAGAAGGAGAATTTATTCCTAATTGGTGGATGATGATATTTTTTCTATTTTGAGAGAGCGTAAAGGGAGTATAAATAGGAGGAAGAAAAGTCTTAGGAAAAAAAAAGTCTTTTATTTATTTTTATTTTTTAGAGAGAAGTTTTTGTTTATTTTTATTTTTCTCGAGAAGAATCTATCTAGAAGAGTAGAATTATTGATCATCCATCAATTTTTGAAGAAAATTAGAGAATACAAGGGTTTTATTATCAAAATTTTTCTATTTTATTTTCTTTTTATTTTGATGTTGGCTAGTAATTTCATTATGAATTAAATTAATTAGACACTTAGATATAATAAACCTTAAGATGGGTTTTGAATTGTGATTTTCTTCAAATAATACAATCTTTTCATTATTTTATAGAATTCAATTGTATTTACTCTTTATCTCGTTGAATTGATATGCGCGGAATATTGATTACTATTTTACAATTTTTTAAACTTAGATTAAGAAATCAAGTTATTGAATAAATTTAACACAATTAAAAGGAGTTGCATAAATCCCTACAGTTAGGATAACATAAATCCTCTAAATTAGGGTCAAATCTAATAGTGAAATTCAAGTAACTATAATGCAATTTAAGAGTTTTAATTAGGAAAAGTTTTCAATTAATCAATCTAAGATTAGATGTTAATTATATTGAAAAAGATTGTAACATACTAAAGGGATTTCCATGATTGGAAAATTAATTTGTTAACAAGTTTTAGGAGAATTCAATACTTTAATGTTGTTTGTCATACTGGTCACATTTTTCCCATTAGTTCATATTTTCATTATTCTAGTTTGTCGAATTAGTTTATTTTAGTTTTTAATTAGTTAATTAATTCACTTAAATTTACTGGTTAAATAATATATAAAGAGTTAATACTAATACTTTTAGTCCTTGAGGGATAGACATTCGATACTTATACGTTATACTATACTCGATATGTGCATTTGCCTATTCGATTTATAGGTGTTGGCCTTAGACCAAATCAAATTTTTGGCACCGTCGCCGATGACTAAAATATTAAGAACACTTTATATCTATTAATTTAGCCAATTTTTCTTTTTAGTAATTTTTTTGTCTTATTTTACCCTTCTTATTTTTGTTTCATTTTTTTGAATTTTGTTGTGGTTTGTACTCTTTTCAAAAAATAAAAAATTAAACAATAAAAATAAAAAATAAAAAGCTATAAAATAAAATCCAAATTATAAAAATTTATGAATTTTAATTAATGTGATTTTTATTCTACTGTTTTGTTTTTGTAGGAATTCAAAAAAAAAAAGGTCCAAAAGGAGTGTGGTTTTTGCCACACACCTTTGTGCACAAAGGGGTAAATCCCTTTGTACGCAGTTTTTATGCTGTCCAAGTCGTGCATATGTGCGGCTAGAACCGAACAGAGCAGCCCTTGTCGAGCAATTATGTTGTTAACCACACTGATGTGCATTGATGCGCACAAAAAATAATAATAATAATAATAATAAAATAAAATAATAATAATAACAATAATTACAAAAAAATAAAAATAATAAATATAAAAATAAATATAAAAAAATTATTAAATAATAATAATAATAATTCAAACGTTACTTTCCTTTTCTGCAGCCACAACTCTCCTATTTTGCAAATACCCTCTATCAAATTCGGACCCGACCTCACCCCTAGCCACCCTTTCTGGCTCCGCCGTCTCCACCTCCTGCACCTTGAAATTCCAAGTTTTATAGTTCTTTTGTTTTCCTTTTTTTTAGTATGTTATTTATTTGTTTCGTTGTACTGAAAACTTTTCCTCCACATTGCGTGTCTTAATTGTGGGAGAAAGTTTGTATTGTTTGATAATTTTATTTTTTCCTATTTTATTTTACTTTCTTCATATATATATATATATATATATATATATATAATTTGATGTTTTGTTTATTTTATTGTGTGAATGACTCATTATGTGCTTAGTAATTCCCTCATTTGCATATTAACTTGGTCAAAAATATTTGACTATGCCTTGGATTCACTTTTTTAATTTACAAACTTTATGTTTTACTATAGATATTTAATTATCACTATATTTAAATAAAATTTTAAAGTTTGAAAATTTATAAATTCTTAAAAAAATTAAAATTCATTTTTTTTACACTATAAAGAAATATTTGAGTTTCTTTTCTTTGTAATGTACTTAATTTTGTGAATTTCTTGTTGAGTGAGTCATCAATAGAGCTAGAGTCTCTAGAACTTGATTTATAATCATTTTGAGACCACATTATCAAATACAAGCATAAAAATGATTAAAACAATTTAGGATTAGTCACTTTTTCATTTTTCTTTCTTCATCCACCCTTTTATCCATTTAGTGTGTCACATTGATTCTACAAGAATCTTATTTTGTTTATTATAATCTCATGCTGAGCTAGCCAATGAAGTCTAGTCTTTTAAATATTGAATTGATCATGTTTGCTATGGGATGAGATTTGGTTTCTACAATTACGATGGACTGTTTCATGAAATTAGTGAAAACTCTTAAATGTGGGGTTGGATACTTTATTCTTTTGAGTGGGAATGAGAAAATATTATTTGATTAATTTAATTTTTGAATTGTTACCTTGTGTAATTTTATAATAACTCTTCTTTCTTCATCTCAAAATACAAAAAGTCAAAAAAAAGGAAAAGAAAAAAAGTCAAAACAATTAACTAAAAAAAGAAAAAAAAAAGAGAAAAAAATTTCAAAGAAATAAAAGAGAAAAAATAGGATGTATTTCTTTATTAAAACAGTTCAATTCTATTTTGCAAATGATATCAAGTAAGGACATAGAATTTTCATTATTTTTAAGGTCATTGAGAGTGAGATTATATTTTGCGCATGAGATTTGTTCTTAAGAGATCATGTGATTTTGATTTGAAAGAATATTTAGTAAGTATGATCAATTATTTTATAGTTCATTAATCTAAAAATACTTACCCTCTACTAAGACCCCATTACAATTAAAAGAAATATCTTTTGATTTGTGCTTGTATTTGAATTTAAGTGGTGAATATAAGATTTATTTTCAAACTTATGGTAGACTTTTAACCTATTTATTGGATGATAAAAGCATACACTAACCTTTCAACACTTAGAATGAGGGGTACGTTGTGTGAAACTTGATAAATGAATTTGTTTTTTTGGGATTTGTGAATGGATAATCTTTGATGCATTTGATTTAGGGATAATTATGATTAAATAAGTCTGTTAGAACACAATTTTTGCAAGTTTGAGAATTGATAAATTTTTCGCATAGCTCGGTTAATTCGATTTGTTATGATGCCAATGAGAAGATGAAATGTGTTTATGAGTCAATTGTGGTAAGCTTTATGTGTTTTGTGCTTAGTGTTTTTTTTGCTTTGTTTTTAGTTTTTTGTTTGTTTTTTTTCTGTTAGTTTAGTATTTTTGCTTGGGGACAAACAAAATATGAAGTATGGGAGAATTTGATAGTTCTTTATTTTTAGTATTTTTAGAGTTAGTTTTATTATTAATTGAGTCTAATTTAGAAAAAAAAAATATCAGAAGATATCTCACTTTTGGCTTGTATTTTGTGATTTTATAGGAAATCCTGAAAATTAGAGCTAATTGATATAACCGTTTTCTAGGTGAAATTGTGCAGTTTCAAAAATTCAATGACCAAACAAAAATTTGACCATTCAGGAACCAATTCTAATATTTTCCTGACATAATTTTAGTCTCTTCCTAATTCAAATTGAGAAAGGATTCGTGAACTTTTTTTTTTTGAAAAGTTTCACTGTGACTTATCTTAAATTGGAGAGGGAGAATTTGTTCTTAATTGGTGGAAGATGATATTTTTCTTATTTTGAGGGAGATTAAAGGGAGTATAGATAGGAGGAGAAGAAGTCTTAGGAAAAAAATATTTTGTTTATTTTGTTTTCTAGAGAGAAGTTTTTATTTATTTTTATTTTTCTGAAGAAGAAACTGTCTATAAGAGAAAAATTATTGGTCATCCATCAAACTTAAAGAGAATTAGAGAATACAAAGATTTTATAATGAAAACTTTTTTATTTTATTTTCTTTTTATTTTGATGTTGGCTAGTAATTCGATTATGAACTAAATTGGTTAGGCACTTAGGTATGATGAACCTTAAAATAAGTTTTGAGTTGTGATTTTTTTTTAGATAATACAATCTTTTTATTATTTTATGAAATTAAATTGTATTTGCTCTTTATCTCCTTAAATTAATATGTCCATAATATTAATTTTTGTTTTATAATTCTTTAAACTTAAATTGAGAAATCAATTATTGAATAGATTTAACACAATTGAAAGGAGTTACATGTAACCCGCACCCCTAGAGATAGAATAATATAAATCCTTTGGATTAGGGTCAAACCTAATAGTGAAATTCAATGAACCATAATGCAATTTTAGGAGTTTTAATTAAGAAGAAATTCTAATTAATCAATACAGGATTAGATGTTAATTATCTTGAGAAGGATTTTAACATACTAAAAGGATTTCCACAGTTTTATAAATATTGAATTAGATTATATTGTTGGAAAATTAACTTCTTAACAAGTCTTCAGGGGATTCAATATTTGAATATCGTTTGTTATAATGGTCACATTTTTCCCACTAGATCATATATTTCATTATTCTAGTTTGTCGAATTAATTTATTTTATTTTTAATTAATTAATTAATTTACTTAAATTTACCTGTTAAATAATAGATAAAGAGTTAATACTAGTACTTTTAGTCCTTGAGGGATCAACACTCGATACTTCTATGTTATACTATACTCGATAGGTGCACTTACCTATTCGATCTATAGGTGTTGGTCTCAGACCGTATTAACCTAACAATTTGCAATTATTCATAATAAAAAATTCCAAACAGCTACAAAGACCAAAATAATGCTGTAACAATTTATGAAAGTTGTTTAAAATGAAGAATACAAAACAACTAAAAAAGACCAAAATAATAAGTTAATTTCTACAAAGCTTTGTAAGCTGCCCTTGTAACTGACCAAATCAAGTGTTTTGATTTCAAAGTAGTATTTTGAAGCTAAAATGAGAAAGAAAAGGACCGAAATGAAAGGAGAGGAAAATAAGTGTTTCACAGCTATTCAGATTTATAAGATTGTTGACAGCAAATTAAAACAAAAAAAAAAGTTGTAGTTTCAGGTCTTTATATCAGTAACAAATACAGTTCTTATGTAACGATGTATCAAATGCATTGGTTGGTAATGCCCTAAATCATGCAGATCTTTAGTTGGAGTAGAGCATGAACTTAAACGTATTGCCATCAGGAAGAAGAAAACACCATCATGATTTGAACTAATATTGCCAAATCCTATATAAGTGCTTAATGATTACAACATACAATGCAAATATCAACAAAAGCACAAATAATCCACAAATTCCTTCTTTTCGGTCACCGACAATACTCAAACCCCTAATCTAGGCATTGTTTCCAGTGATACAGCACCAACAGTGCAACAAATCAATGCAAGTCTAACTAATTAAGCATAGAGCATCAAAATCATCACCAACATGGACAATTTATCACAGTAAAATTAACCAAACATGCACAACAGATAACAGGATTCAGTTACAACTCCAAGAGAAAGAGATGGGGTATATTTTCCAGCTTCAGTAGGCCGACCACCAAACTATAATCCATCTAAGAATTAGATTTCAGGATAGATATATAAACTAAAGCTCAGCATTTAGTCACACCTGACTACAATAGCAAGATTTTTATTTTCTTTTTACCACCAGGAGCCAAAGATGAATTAGTTTCCTGCTCATATACATCAGTCCATGTAAAAGCCACATCCTTCCTGCCACTTTGTGGATTAGATCCATCAACATGTCCTATCTGCGGAATAACATCCATAGTTTTATGATTATAAACAATTACAAACCCAGAAGTAGGCTGCATGCATGTGCTCACCCATCCTTTAACTTGTAGCCCCTAAATAAATTATTAGATTTGATAATGAATACATGTTTTAGCCAAGAAGAAATACTAAAAGAAAAGGGTGGAGGAGAACATCAACTAACAATCAAAAGGGCCATTGATGATACTTTCTACATCATAGGCGAGCAAGAAGTGAAAAAGAAATTTGAGTATAAAGTACAAAGTAAGGATCATGCATCCTTTGTTTGAGAGATAAGCCATTATACAACTATTTCATGTCATTTATTTCTCAGACTTTGAAAGATATTTATGTAGAAATCTGGGCTTGTGAGGGAACGAGGCATCATTTAAGAAAAAGTAAGTGTTAGGATGAAGTGATGGGAAAAAGAAATTTCTAGAGAATCAATAAAAACAGAAACTTGCATATAGGCAATATATATAAAGTATGAAATGCTCATGAGGTGATTTTCATGGTTTGGTGTAAATAACTAACTAGGGTACCAACTACAGAACTGGGGCACATTCATGAGTTTTCTAAAGGCAAATAAACTCTCCAAAGCTTCCTAATCCAAGGAAAACTAGTTATTGGGAAATGTGCATTTGATGCATACCATTAATAAACCCCATAAAGTAGAAAAAGTAAGATAGGAAAGCGAAAAGGTATTGAAGCTGCAAGCTTACATCCAAAAGAAAATAGTGCATGAACAATTCGTACCCATGGATAGGGATTCTCACCAAGGCACAAAATCCAACATGAGTAATTAAAAAGAAAAAGAATTACTAAAATTTTTCAATAAAAATTTAACAAAACCTTTGCACACAAGTAGAACACTTTGACACTATAATTAGAATAACAGACAGGAAACATAATTTCCAATCCAACCTACTGCCCTAAGAAAAATGTAACTCAGCACGAAAAACAAATGCAAAGTTATTCATTCTGGCACACCTTGCGTGGGAAAGAACTCTTGGCAACCTCTTCATCTAAAAAGGGTATCTTCAACAATGACGCAATCTTCAACAAAAGGAAAGACAAAAAATAAATAAATAAATAAATAAACAACCAAATATGTTGATGTACTCCACACTTATATATAATGTTAAACAAAGAGAAGTCAAATGTTACAAAAAGCAAAGACTATAACCCACGAATATCATAAGCCTTCTCGCGATCCATGTGCTGTGCTCTTGTGACCTGAGAATTCAGCAGGTAAAGAAGTAGAGAAAAATAAGTTAACATGTAAGAAATCTATTTTAAAAGAACAACTATAAAAAAATTAAGAAAAAGAGTAAAATCAAATAAACCTAACCTGGTCTCGAACATTTAGTTTAGGCGTTTGATTAGTATAACGAGCAATGCAGTGAGGGATATTAAAGGGAGTGTCATGGTGTGGAAGCCCTATCCTCACATTTGCTGACCCTAAATCATCATCACCACCACCGACCAAATAGGTAAAAAAAAAATTAAAATTTCAGGTTGCTGCTTGTAATTGGAGTATATTAGCAGTAAATATTTAGAGTACAAGTAATAGTAGTAGTAGTACCTGGATTGATGACAACCAGATTGGAGCCACGGTCCGCGACGAGATGGAAAGGCACCACCGTCTTCAAGTAATCCTGGTGGTAAAAATTATTTTAAAAAAATGTCAGATTGAGCAGAGAAAGAGAGAATTGATGTAGGTTATACCACGGCGCAATGAAGAACAAATGCTGGTGGAAGTTCGGTACGATTATTGATTTATAATTGTTTTTTTCCTTTCTTCTGCCTCTTTAGGATTGTATTGAAAAGTGACGCAGGCAAATGGCTTTTTCAGCTTCCTTCACAAAATTCAGATATTTCAATTATTACTTTTTTTTTTTTTTTTCTGCTGGACTTGTGTGAGAGCGTGCTGGAAATTCTTGTAATGTTTGTCATTTATCAATTAATGTAATATCATATTTTTGATATATTTTAATAAACAAATATATTTTTATTTTATTATATAATAGATAAATTAATAATAATTTTTTAATTAACTAAACAAATTTTAATAATATAAAAAATTATTTGTAAAAAATTTCAACGACATAGAAAACATTAGAATTTAATTTTTAATATAATGAAAAAATTAAAAAAGTTAATTTTATCAAAAAAATTATACTATTATTAAAATCTATTATATTAATTATAATTATAATATTTATTATTTAATCACTTGATAATTACTTTTTATAAAATAATAATACATTATAAAATAATAATAAATTTTAATTATTATTTATATATTAATTTTTATGATGTATTTATTTATTTATTTAATAAAATATATATTAAATTTATTATTACAATCATACTATCCATAAGTTAAAGATAGCCACATTTATGAGTCTTTTATAACATAAATGAGAGTAAATAATCATTAAAAATTTATATTCATTTACGTTACAATATTTTTTTTAATTTTCAAATTAGAAAATTTAAAACTCAAATAAAAATATTTTAATTAGTTTACATCTATTAATCTTTTTTTTTAAATTCAAAGAAAATAAAAATAATTAAATTTTAGATACATTTCATTTTATTACTATTCTCCTTAACTTTCCTTTCCATCATTAAAAAAAAAAAAAAAAAATCCTACGCTATATGTAAAATTAGAAAATCCTATGTTATATGTGTTGATGGAATTCCAACTTGTTAATCTTCTTTTTTTGATAATAAAAATCGACTTCCATTTTTTTCCTATATATGACCTCAATAATGATCTTTTCATAATAGAATTTATTTATTTTTATATTTAATCTATTATATAATGGATATAAATTTGATTTTAAATTAAATAAATATTATATTTAGTTTAAATGTGAAATTAAATTAATATTTTTGTTTGAAAAATACTCGTGATATATTTTATATTTAAAAAAACTTTAATAGATATGGATTTATTAAAATTCACATAAGTATTATTCATTTTAAATAAAAAAAAATTATATATAATTATTAAAAAAATTTAAGAAAGTTAATTTTTTTTAAAAAGAAACATATAACTTGCACATATGTGCCTAGAGAAAGGAAAAGTGACATGTAGGCTCTTTCTATTTTATAAATTTATTTTTTAAAAATATATTTTATGGGGAATATAATTTTAGAATATTAATTTTTATTCATGACATTATACTAATTTTTAAATTACAAATGTATTATATTTATATTATTTATTATTTAATATAAGAAAACTATGTTAAAATAAATTTTTTTTTTGGATTTCATCAACTGGTAGTGACTATTATTAGTTGATGATGACCAGTAATCTGTGTTGATAATCAATAATGATAATGATAATAAGTATAAATAAAATGAAATTTCATTAAAATATGTACTAAAATAATTAACTAAATTCATGTATATATTAGTTTGGAGGATACATATGCAAATCACATGAAAACAATATAAAAATGACATATACTGATTTTCCTAAAAAACAGGGATTCGATTGCTGGAACATATTTGTCGTTGGCTTAGGGCACTTGATAACGGGACCCTTTTCGTAGTAACAAAAGGCCTTCGAGACCTTAATTATATAACTGCTTGGTTTAATGGCGAGAGTAAGGGATGAGCAGTCAGCTGCTAATATTGTATATTTTAATAAATTTTATATGAAATATAAATTGATATAATAATAAATAATGATAAATATAAAGTCAATGTTATACAAAATTTTAAACAATAATTTTTAAATTTCAAATGTTAAAAAAATTAATTTTTAGTATTCAATTATATTTTTTAAATATTAAATGTCAGTATAACATTGAAATTTATGTTAATATTTATTAAATATTTTTTAATATTTAAATGCTCAATCACTCCATATTAATAAGTAAACGTCAAATCAAATAATCACTATATCTAACATATGCATATACAATTTATTGACCTCAAAACAAAATTTGATCTTTTGGATTAGACTTCACTCTAAGTCTACATTTTTTCGTTTATAATTGCTTTTTTTTCTTTTTAAAGTTCATAGAATATTAATATATTTTTACTTTATTAATCAATTGGAAATGATATTTTTATTAGATCATCCTATCAATGCCTTTTATTGATAATAATTCATATCTTTAAATATAAACTAAAATATTAGTGCTTAAACATAAATTGTTAACTTTGAAATTTTATCAATTTAAATTTATTTTGACAAGGCATTGTGATAAAATGGTATTAATTTATCATTTTAGGATATTTGGTTTATTTATTACTAGTTGTTACTAATTATTGATCAACATTAAGTATTTTGGCAAATTATTACTATTTGTATCTATTTACACACATGTATATATAAGAATTTAAATTTTAAAAACAAATACTTAAACTAATGTTTAACCATGCAATAAATAATGTTTTCTCCAAAATTATACGTTACACATTACTTATCAATGTTATGATGGTTTTATTAAAAAAAGAATAATAAATTAACTATAAGTAATGGTAGTATAGTTGAAATTATAAATAAATCATTATATCATTTTTAATAAATAAAGTTAAAAGGATATAGTTACCCTTTTATATGTAAAAGTATGACCTATTAATGAAAAACTCCAAGCCATATATGTTAAATAATTTACTAATTATCGATTATTATTTGTGTTAAGGTTATACACAGTTCGAGTAATATCGAAAATTTAAAGACCTTCAAAATCATTTTGGAGATTCATGAATTAAAAAATTTGTAGTCTTTAGATGATTCTAGAGATTTGAGATAGTTTAGAATGAATATTCAAAGATTCAATTGTTTTAAATAAAACAAATTCAAAATGTGCATTCAGTTCCAAATGTTAATTCAATTGAAATAAAAAATTGAACTCTAAATTTTTGTATTATAAAATTTATGAATTATGAAAATCCATGATCATAAATAATTTTCTGTTAAAATGTATTTTTAACTATCTAATAAAATACATATAAATACAATATAAAATAAATATAAACAATAACTTATTTATCTTTTTAATAAATAAATTTAAATGATATATTATTTTTAATATATAAAAGTAGAACTTATTAATAAATAAGTTCAAATTACATAGTCTAGGTAATTTCAGAAATTTGAAGATCTTTTGAATCATTTTGGTGATTTAGGATTTAAAAAAATTCTTAATTTTAAGGCGATTCTAGAGATTTGAGATGATTCGTAATTGATATTTAAAATTAAATGGGATGATTATGAAATAAATCCATAATGTATATTTAGTTTCAAACATCAATTTAGTTGAAAAAGGTTCAACTCTAAATCCTTGTAATATAAAATTTTTGAAATATGAACATAAATGTAATTTTATTACGAAAAATGTATTTCTAAGTATTTAATAAAAATATATACAGATACATGCAAACAATAATTTATTTGTCTTTTTAATAAATAAAGTTAAAAAAACATGTTTATCTTTTTATATATAAAAATAGAACCTATTAATAAAAAACTTTAAACATCTTTTTAACCTACAACTATCGAATACTCTACTTGTTATAGATTGTTATTTGCATTAAGGATATACACGGTATGAGTAATATCAAACATTTTAAAATTTATTGAAACATTTCATAGATTGAAAGTTTACAAAATTATAGTCCCGAGATAGTTTTAGAGATTTGAGATAGTTCAAGATGGACATTCGGATAGTTTTTTTTTTTTTTTTTAATGAAATGGTTATATGTAAATTCAAAATGTGTATTCAATGTTGAATGTAACTTAACTAGAAAAAAAAGAACTCAAAATTTTTGTAATACAAAATTTCTTAAATATGAAAACCATGAATAAAAAGGGTTTTTTGTGACAAAAATATATATTTTAAGTATCTAATAAAAACAGATATAAACATGAAATAAAATATAAATATAAATAATAACTTAGTTGTTCAAATTGGCTAATAAGTTTTACAAATTAAAATTAAAATAGTCGTAAACTTAAATTATTCAACTCAGTAAATTTTTTTATCAGTCATGAATTAATCATATAACTATAAAAATCATTCTTAATTATTAAAAAAGCAATTTAATTTGAATTAATTTTTTATATATTGCATATGAATTATTTTTGACCGTTTATAAATTGACTCATTATCTATATCTATATTTATAAATTATTATTATTTAACTTGTTAAATAATATATTTATGTAGACATTGTAATGTTTGCTATATGTATTAATTAATTTATATTATATAATATTAAATAAAATATATAAAATTAATTATTTAATTCAGGATAATTTGATCGATTATCGATATGGATACTACATGAGATTCAAATTTGTATTTCAATTCAAGACTAACAAAAAAAGTAAACAGATATTTTTTGATTCTAGATATTTTTCATTTGGTTATGATGCAGGTCGGGATCCCTAAGTCCCAAGAACAGTCATAATTTGTGTTATTTAATCAAATACCTTTTTCATACTTTTACAAACTAAAAAATTAAAATATTTGTTAAAAAAGATCAAACGAACATACTGCTAATTTTTTATTATTGATATTGTAAGTAAATGATATCATTAATTAAAACACATATTTTGAATATAATTGCGATAAACGTACCCTTAATTAAATAATTATTTTAAACAAAATTCTATTTATCTTTGAAATTGAATATAAAATCAAATATTTTAAATATTAGTTTACATTTTACCAAATGCAACATAACACATGAAAAAAATTGCTGTAAAACGTCATATATATTATTGATTTTAATGGCTTATAAACAAATTATATACCTATAATTTACATGATAAGATATTATAATGACAAAGTCAAAAATGTTTTTCAATTGTTAATAAACAGGATTGAGTTTCCTGTATGTGTATAATATTTTAATTCTATTATAAAACTAAATTGAATACAATTTATTATGTGCAATTTATAGCTGTGAAGTCAATTTATGAATTTAATTTAATCTTTTAACTATAAATAAACGAACATATTATGATTCTCAAACATTATATTTTAATCCAATCTCGTCACCTGCACAGGTAGCAGCCCAATCTCTTGGCTCCAGCCCTTTAGTTATATCAAGATTTTATTTTATCATACATAGGCATAAATTTTGAGGATTTTTGAATGCCATATTGGAGGGTTTTTGGTATTCCAAAATGAAGTGAAACCATTTTAGAGTTACAATATTATTCAATATTAGATCTAATTTCAGTCAAACTAACATATCGTTAATTCAATATTATTCTCTAATTTTTTAAAGAAAAACTTATCATTAATTCAATTTATATAATTTTATTAACTCAAAATGTTATGTCCAATAATGTATATTCTATGAAATTCAAAACATATTATCATGATTTTCTTAACTTTGGTAGTTTTATGCACCGGATTTTAATATTACAATTTAAATTTCAAAATTTAGACAAAACTAATCTATAATTATTGATAAGATATGTTATGTAAAAGTTTAAATATAATCAAATACATTAAGTTATTATAAAAATTAAGATATATTGTTTGAATTTTCTTTATATTTCTTGAAATTATTGATAAAAAAATATATGTATATTTAGAAAAATTATAACTCTCTTTTTTTTTTCGGTTGACTTGACATATTTTATTCAATTAGATTTCCTATACAATATATGTTTATTTTAAATTTAGCTTAAATTTGTTTGAAATTTAAATTAATGATACATTTTTTTAAAAAAAAATTAGCAAGTTAATGAATGAATTTACAAAAATTTAAAAGTCATGACAAAACTATAGGAAAGACCAAAGCTTATGTATTATATATATATATATATAAAAAAAAAAAAGAAAACTAAAGTCAAACTAAATTATAAAAAATTCATAATCTCAAATTCTTCTTATTATTTATTTTTTCGAAAGCTAATCTCAAATTCTTATTATAACTGACAAACAATAATTTTTCATGAAAGTATACAAAAGAATAATAAATTATTAAACCTCAAAGAGGTGACAAGTGAGTCTTTAAATCAAATTGATTATATATATATATATATATATATATATATATATATATATATGAGTTAATTTAAATTAAATTATTTTAGATTGTGAATATATGAGATCATCAAAATTTAAGTTATTTTGAATTTTAAATTAGGTTAGATCATAATAATTTTAATTTTAAAAATATTAAATTTAAATCTTCTAAATATTTAATAATTTTAGTTATATCAAATTTAAGTTTTTTAAAATTGGATTGGGACATAATCAATAAATCGAATCACATTTATATCTAAAACTTTTTAAGTTTTTTTTTTCCAAATTGAATAAGAAGGTTTGAACCTTAAATTTTATTGAAAAATATACTAAATCACTAAACTATGTTTGCATGTTTTATTTATTTATTTGATGAAAAAACGGAGTCAGAAGAGATCTAAACGCCCATTGTATGTGCTCACCACTCAATTTCAAAGTATACGTTGCGTTTAATGCAAATATAAGTAGCTATAATACAATTAGTAAATCTGTTTTATTATTTTTTTTATATGCACTGTCTTTTTTTGGTAGAATATATAATACAGTGGCTAGATATATCTTTTTTGGTAAAATTTCAAGTTTAAATTTCTTTTTTTTCAAGTTCAAAGAAAAATTAATTTTTTAAAGGATATTTTAATTTAATAATAAGATAAATTGTATTTAAAACTGAATATTATATTTGAATCTCATTATTATAATTTTTAATATTAAAGTATTTTAAAAAATTGATTATTTTCCCTCATTGGGGAAAAATTCAAATCAATCTAATCAAGCTCCATTTACTGCCAATTGATCTGATACAATATTCCACTACTGCCCTTAGATGGCTAATAATAATATTGACCCATGAGCCTCAACGACCAACCCCCTTCTTCTCCTCATCCTCTCGAGCCTAGAAAAAAACAGGAGAGCGGCAGACCCAGATTTGAAAAAGGACAATCCACCTCCTAAATCAGCAATGGGGTTCTTCTCTTTCCTAGGCAGAGTCTTATTCGCTTCCCTCTTCATTCTCTCCGCTTGGCAAATGTATTTTTCCAACTCCCTCTTTATCTCTCTTTCCATTTCTTGTCATCTAGATCTACTAAATCTTATTACTGTGTTTTGCTTCCTTCTTTTAATACGGCTACTTCATCTGTTCTTTTGATTGCTTGATTTTCTTTTAGATCCGTGAAACTCCTTATCTCTATGTTTGCTGTTTTCGCTTATGTGATTATATTTTCTGCTGTGGTTTTGTTTTTAATGCTAATGGGTTTCGAGTGGGAGTTGAATTTTGACGATATATTATCATTTTGAAGGAGAAGAACAAAGTGGCTTTTGGTTTTGTATGCTTGAGGCAATTTTGGCAGTCGTTTTTGGAGTGATTTATGTTATGATGTTTGAAGTTGAAGCTCTAATCTTTTTGGGTTGATGAATTTCAATGTTGTCGATTATTGCTTTCCTAAGTAGAGGATTTTGGATGTATATGTAAGTTGTCAAATACTACACTCTTATTATTTCTAATTCTGTATCCTAAATTATTCTCCATATCTATGTTTGTGTGGCTTAAGGTTATTCTTTTTCGGAATTTGATATGAATTGGTTTAAGGCGAAAACAAGGGGCAAATAACATATATGGGCAATTTGTAGGAAGCCATTTGTTGTAGTAGAGTTGCCAGTCGTTTGTCCCATTGATGAAAGGAGGACATAGATGCCCTTATTAGCCCTTGTGTAATTTGAAGTCGGATTCTTCTTCATACCTTGGTCTTGCTGAAATGTACTAAAATGAGCAACATGGCACGCAATGATGATTTATCTTTTGATATTGTGTTTCAACCCAAATCTCAGCAGCCTCTGATTGCTTGTCTATTATTTCCTGTTATCCTTAAGTAATTAGCTGGTGGTGCCCAAAGTTGATGCCGGTTTGATATGGAACATTAATGTTCTTTGGTGTCATCCGCTAAAATAAGTGCTTGAATAAATCCTGCTAATTATTTATATATCGATATGCTTTCTTGCTCTTATATATTGAGAATTCCTGAATAGAAAATTGATGACCATGTATTGACAATATTTTTAGGTTCAATGAATTTGGCGAGGATGGTGGCCCTGCTGCAAAGGAGTTGATGGCCAAGCTTGCTATTTTCAAGAAACACGTTTCTTCCAGTTTGGGAGTAAGAATACCAGATATTGATGTGAGACCTTTTTCACTTAATATGTTTCTTCAGCAGCCCTTTGCACATATTTTATTTATCAATTTTCTACTCTGCCATCTTAATGTGTATGTAACTAATTTGGATATTTTCTAAGCAGCCTAGAAATCTTGTTGCGATTACTATTTTCCTGAAAGGTCTTGGAGGCTTTCTCTTTGTATTTGGCACCCCATTTGGTGCTTATCTCCTGGTTAGCATTTTCTTTCATGTTAGGTCTTTATTTGTTTTGCCTTGAATGTTAAGAAGTTACCCTTAAAATTTATTAACTTAGTAGTATTTTTTTACTTATTTGCTTTAGCTTCTCCACTTGGCGATTATCTCTCCACTCCTGTACGACTTCTATAATTATGGCCAGGATCACCCTGAGTACTTCGTTCTCTTAAATGAGTTCTTGCAGGTTTGTTTTGAACATGTGCTTTAAAGCTTGCAGGTTTGTTTTGAACATGTGCTTTAAAGCTCTTATGAATCTTTTGTCTCTCATTCTCTATCTCTTCCCCTGCTTCTTCTTGTTCTTCTTTTTTTAATTCTAATTTGTTTTCATTTTTTAATCATTTGCATGTGGGAATCTTGTTTATTTGGTTTGTGATCTGTTGGCAGAGTGTTGCACTTTTTGGTGCTTTGCTTTTCTTCATAGGGATGAAGAACTTGATTCCAAAGAGACAACTTAAGAAGAAAGCCCCCAAGGCAAAAGTGGGCTAACTGTGTCAAAAGAAGCAAACATTAAAGAAGAGATTATCCTCGCAGGTGCTGAAGGTGTCGACTAGCTGCACATATCATATTTATGGATGTTCTTTGAACTATCTATGAGAATACCCAAATTGTAGTTTTTAACTTATCTTTTCCGGGGTTGTTAGATTGTTAGTACCCTCTGAATGGGGGTGAGATATTATCACTTCATAGCCTGAATGGACTCAGTATACATTTGATTGTCTAAATATCATTTCTGTTTAAACAACAAATTTATGATTTTTGAACTATGTAGTGGATCATCGATTATATTCTTTGCATCTCGTTGCTGCCCATTTGCACAACATGCCTCGATATAATTAAGATTTTTTAAGGTTTTGGTTCAACATAATCTATTGTGTTTGAATGATCTCAACCTTTCAATTAAAAATGAATGGTTGAAATTTACTTTTTACATGTAACCCTCAGGCATCGAAGCCTGATGGTCATCACAAAATGAAAAAAACCAGGACTGTTGCTTGTCGAGTTTCAGACACCACACTTCGACGCTGAAAAATGAAAAATCAGATACTGAAAGTATTACAAGAAAAAAATCGGTTGGCCAGTTGGAAAGCACAACGTGGAAGCTGACCACGAGTTTGCAAAATAACTCCTCTGCCACTTGGCTAATTGCTTTTTTCAGTTCTGTTGCTTTTGTTTATGTTACTGAGCTCAAACAAAAACCTGGAAAGAGTGATTAACTTATTCGTTTTGTTGCTGGTACAAAGCACAGTATCAAGTGGTATAAACACATGAGCAATGGAACTAATCCTAATCAATACTGCAAGTCCCTAATAAATCTATTATAGAACAAAAGTTAGTCGAAATGATGATTCAATAATTCATTGTTAGTAGTTTTGTTTAATTCATCTATTATTATTATTTTGATTGATTGATTCATTCTTAGTATTGAAGTATTGTAATAAATAGTATGTTAATGAATATTAATTAGGTCACTATCATGAATAATAATAATGTAATTAATTATCAAATTTAATTTTTTATTTTTATTTACTTATATTAATTCAATTACAAATTGTAATTATACGTTTTTTGTATTTTAATAACAGTTCATAACATAAAATTTAATCTTATTTATATATTAATAAAATAATTTAAAAAAGTCAAAATTCCACCATTTAATACTAATACAACAATAATTACTATGCATAGAAATAACATATGGGTATTAAAAAATTAAATACGACATTCTAAATAATAAACAATATATCAAAATTTCACTATATTAAATGTATTGTTGACATTAAACTTTTTATTTTAATATCATTCAATAAATATAATAAATAATAACATCATTAAAAAGAATATAATTTCATTTTAAAACTCTAAAAAAATTTAAAATAATTTCAAACAGTGCAAAACACAAAATGTCAACTAGTTAGTAAATAACTCATATGATTTTTAATTTTGGAAGCATTCCAAAAGAAAAGAAAAGAAAAAGTTTTTGTTTTATTTAGTTGCTTATTACCCTGACACAAATGAATTCTACTGAAAAATTTATATGTCTGGTATAAATAAAAATTTATTCAAAATTTTGTTTCATTAAATTCATGAAATTTATTATAATTAATTTAAATTTTATCAAATTTAAGAAAATTTTTAAGTGAATTGGTTTGAAATAAAATATTTTATATGTTTTTTTTTTATATTTGGCTTGCGCATAAAAATTAATCAATAGAAAATATTTTTTTAGTCAATAAGAAATTAAGTTTTTTTATTATAATTAATTTAAAATTTATCAAATTTGATAAAACTTTTAAGTGAACTTATTTCAAAGAAAATATTTTTTGTATTCTTTTATATTTGGCATGTTCATAAAAATTAATCCACAAAAAAATATTTTTTTAGTTAATAAGAATTAAGTCATTTTGAAGGAGAAAATTTTTTGAATTTTGTTAAATTCATGTAAATGAAAAATAAATATTTAATAAATCAAAATGTTTAAATTTATTTATAATTTACAGTAATAAATATAAAATATTTTATGAATAAAAATTGTAAATAAAAAATTTATCCATATATAGTAATTATAAAAAATAAATCCAATATTAATTATTTAAAAATATAATATATATATATATATATATATATATATATATATATATATATAACATCAATTAAATATTACATTTTAAATAAATAACTTTAACTTATAATAATTTATTATTTTTAGAATTAATAATATTATATTATTTTAACAAAAATTACAGTAAATTTTGAAATCATAACAAATTTATCAAAAATAAACAAAGATAATAGTTATGTATTATAGATAATAATTTTAAGATATAAATTTAAAGTTTAAAAAAAAAATCAAAAAAATAAATTAAAGAAAAAACTTAGGTAAACTTGAACTGAGCCAATGAAAATTTTTATTAGATTTCTTTAATTTCAAATTTAGAATCAAATTGTCAAGAGTTTAGTTCTTGAATCTTTCAATTTAACCAATTAGGTCGAACCAGATTTTATAACTTGATTTTACATTAAAAAAATAAATTTTTTAAATATATATATATAATATATGAATCATAAAGATTAGTGACACTGCATGTAAGAATTAGATTGCACCTTCAGGATTTGTATTGGGTAGGATATGTTCCTTCTTCCTTCTCTATTTCTTGCCATAACATGCTGCATACACTTTTATGTATCTTTGGAATTAATATTGACAACGAACACTCACTGAAAATCTGAAAAATAGATAAAGAGAAACTTGATCCCATATCCTTGCTGCATCATCAAATGTTCTTATTGTGATGAAAGTCCATTATATTAAGGACGATAGAGAAATGTGAACTCAATATGATCAACTTTACTACATTAAAGAAGAGCAAATAAATTTGTAAAATAGACATTCAAGATTATGTGGCAAAATAATGGTACAACCAGAAATCATAATTCTTAAATTTTTTACAACTAAATCAAGGGGGCCCTTTTTCAGGCATTAGACTAAGGATTCATTGATTATTAATAATCTCATGCCCTATGAGAATATTGGATGCAAAAATTAGTAATACATCTTATTAAAAACTCAATAAAATTAATCAATAGGAGAAAGAATACGCCTTTCATGCAGGAATAACCTAATTGATAAATTAAATTGTCTCTCGTAGCTTTTTTTTTTTCACTTTTTTTGGTGGGGGTAGAAAATAATAATGAGGTATTCTTGAGAATAAGTACGGTGTATTTAAGAACAGGTTGCTTTAACAGATTTGGATGTTGATAATACTGGCCACTGACAAAGCATAGCTGTAAATGATTGCTTGAAAAAAAAAAAAAAATGTTGGCAATAATGCTAAAGAGCCGCTGAAGCAATTAGATCTCTATATATAAACAGTTACAAAATTTAATTAGTTGAGTTGTTACATTCACGTGGCCACCCCCATCACCTTCTTCATGGGTTATGGCATCTCCACTACATCAAAAGGAAGGAAAAAAAAAAATAAATTATGAAACCGCCAGCTTTGTTCCTCGATAAGCAGCCTTTATTGAATTTTCGATATTATTTTTGGGATCCAATGGAACATGCAATTGCATGCCTGATAAATATTGATTTATTGTCAAGAGTCAAATATTCACTTCATATCATTATTAATAAAAATTAAATGATTAAATAATTTGAATAATATGAATTTACCTACAAATAATAGAAAAATTTGTCAAATGAAAATAAATAACATTTCAAGACTATTTAACAAAAATAAATTTAAAAAGAAAAATTATATTCCCTAAAAAAATAAAGAGAATATGAAATCATCATCATTTTAAGAGAATAATTGATGGACCTTTAAAAGAAAAAACAACATAAATATTAAAAAAGAGAAAGGGAAAATATTTATAGAAGGAAAAACGAGCATCTTTCTAAAACCCCTTTTTTCTCCTCATAAACAAAAGTTTATTTTTTTTCCCCGTTTGGAGATATAATCAAATTCAATTTAGGCTTGTTTTGCTAAAAATATTTTTACAGTTTTTGATACAATTTTTTTTATCAATAAAAAATTAAATTATTTTAAGAAAAATAACCTTTTTTTTTTAAAGGATGAAGGTATTTATATATTTTGATCAATTTATTTAAATAAAATTACATGCGCACACGTGTGTATATATATATATATATATATTATTTTTACTATTGATATCCATCACCAATTATTGTAAATCAATGGTAACCATTAGCAATCAGTGAGATTATAAAATTTTATTTTTTAATATATTTTATATTAAATAATAAATAGTATAAATATGAGGTATTTATGATTTAAATTTTATTATAATCTTAGACACTAAAAAAGTTAATATTTTTATAATGTATTTCAAATATCAGAAATATATTACTCATAAAAATATTTTATTAAATAATAAATAAATTATTTTCATAAAATAAATAAACCTAAAATGATTTTAATAATTGTATGCATCTTTAAATTTAATTCAATAGATATATACTTGTACATTTAAGTTTAAATATACATTATTTATAATGGCGATTAAGGATGACAAGGGATTCAGTATAGAGAGAGTAGTGCTTTTACATTTTTCTAAAAGATTGTATATCTACTTACACCCACATAATACCCATTTGGATAATAAATATTAAACTCATATATGTACTAAAATTTTTTTGAATAACCATTACAAAATAGTACTGCATCAACATGCTTGTGTAAATTAAAACATAAAATATATAATTATTAAACTATAATAATATTTAATTAAAATAATATATATTATATTCAAAGATTCATATATCTCAAAAATTAAATAAATATTATTTAAATACTAAAAAATTGAATAGTATTAAAATATATCACGTTCTCCACATACAACATATTAGATATATCATAATTAATAAGCTCAATTACATAATCTCTTAGTATTGTGCATCTATCTTAGAGAAAAATATTGAAAAATAGTTGATATTATTTTTATATTGGTTATATATATGTGTGTATTATTTATATTAAATATTGAAAATCAACTAATAAATAAATGACAATCTAAATAATAATTATTTTAATATTCATATAATTTATATTAAAAAGTTTACAAAAATTTTTCAAATTAAAATTACATAATAATTGAAGTTTAAGTGAAATATATTTTTTTACTAATAAGTCAAGCTAGACAATTGCTTAATTATCTTATTCTTTAAATCAATATAAATGCTTGCACATAGGGCATTTATGAGTTATAAAGAAAATATTTTGATTAAAAAAATATTACTCTCTCTTCCTAAAAAGTTATTTATTATTCCTTTTTAAGAAGTTTTAAAATATATGTTCAATTTCATTAATTATAATTAATTTTTAATTATTAAACTAATAAAGTATATTTATTTTTCATTTAATATAATTAAGAGTATAAATTTAAAATATATTATAATTTGTGAGTTGGTAAAATATTAAATATGATTTCTTAAATAATGTGAAAAATTATAAATTATAATGTTTTTGAGACAAATGGAGTATATAAAAGGTCTTGTCGCTTTTTTTTTCTCCTTACTTTAATTTTTCTATTGACTTAAATTTTTTTATTTTATTCCTTGAAAATTAGCACTAATCATGAAAAGACTATTCTATTCTAATTTCTAAGATAAGAAATTCATTGCTCTTTTTACATATTCACGTTATATTTCCTTTCAAAAGAAAACAGTTTTTCACAATACCATTAGTCAAGGCATCAAAAGACAATTATTGATGGTTGAATGAAAACATGGATTATAAGTTACTAAAACATGGATTATAAGTTACTCAATATTAATGGAACTTTTTCATCTGCTAATTATGGGAAAAAAAATTCGAAAAATGAAGTATCCATTTTCATAATTTAAAGAAAAATAAAAATAAAATTCGTTTTTAATTATAATAGTAAAAAACAAAAAAGACCTTCCAAAGAGAAAAGGGCTGCCAGTGCCAATGGCCAACTTTGTGGAATGCGGAAAGTCAAGTTCCAATTCAAATTACCCCGTTTGAACAATTTACAAAACAATAACCCTAAATCGCACTCTCATACGTGTTGCAGTTTACGTTACTCGCGAATAGTTTGCACCACGTCATCATGTGAAACAATCTGATTGGTCAATCGACGTGTTGCTGTACAAAATACAAACCCGTCCTTCTCACAAAGCGAGTTGATCCCTATCAACACGCTCAAGTGCCCTTTGGACCTCCAAGCATTGGGGGTCCCAGACGGGAAATTTTTACTCTTCCAGATTTAAAACGCGCCACCTCATCTTCCTCCTTCTATATCTCTCTGCTGTCTCCGTTTGAACCTAAAAAGAAAAGGAAAAAAAAAAAAAACGAAGAGAAAATTTCTGTCTGTGTCTCCGTCCGTACAGTAATGGCTTTCGTAGCGTTCGTGGGCAGAGTTCTCTTCGCCTCCGTTTTCCTTCTCTCAGCTTGGCAAGAGTATGCCTTTCCACTTCCAGATCTGCTTCTTCTTTTTCAAACTAATTCATAATTTGTTTAGGTTTACTTTTTGTTTACTAATAATAAGAAAATTGAAGGCAAAATTTTTCTTTTTAAGGTTAAAATTTGATATTTAAATTCCTTTTGCATGTTCTATCTGCTTCTAACTAAATAGGTAAAAGTTTGAATTTATGACCTGTGCCTTCTGTTCTATGTGTGCGTTAATTTCCTCTTGGTATGACTAGGAGGAATGGTGTCAACTGGAGTAGATCTTGTTTAACTCGTTGAAAAATAGGGAGACTGTAGATCTTGGTTAGCTTAGTCTCGTTTTTATCATATTAATATTTTTTTTGATAGGGTAATGTTTTTCTTACATTTCTGTATATTAATTTTTAAATGATACTAGTCATAGTGATATTCAATGGAATGGTGATTGGTAGCTCAATTGAGCCAAAATTTATTAACATGGAAATAGTTAATGATGAAGATTGTTAACTATAAACAAAATTAATATGCTTGTCAGGAGTGCATGAATTAAGTTCTTCTTTTTTTTTTTTTTTTTTTGCTTTTTCAAGAATTACATTTAATTGGATTTTTACATTTTTAACATCTTTATTGAAAATGTAACAGAAAAAGAACTAGGGTGGCATTAAGGCCACACCGTAATTTGTTACAACCACCCACTCATAAAATTAATCCATTATTGCAATTAAATCCTAAAATTAAAGTTTTTAAAATTATATATTTATACTTTTAAATCCATCAATGTTTACTGAATTCATTTAATTTCTGTTTCACACAAATTTTTCTCTTTATTACAGTGCTGTAATATATTTATCTCTGTAGTTGTTAAAGGTGCAAGGTGCGTGCTTGAGTGACATTAGGCGCAAAAATTGAAAAAATTAAAAAAATAAAATTAAAATTAAGAACTAATAATTATATATGTATATTGTCATTATATATTGAGTGAAAATATTTCTAACCCTTTAATAGTTTTCTTGAACTAGATTAGAAAAAGTTTATTTCTAACCCTTGTAACAAGATCTAAGACAACTAATTTTTCTATCAAACCTTATAATAATTGAAAACTTATTGACTATGAAAAAACCTTCCTACACTAAATGAGCAATAAAAGAGGGACAAGTAAAATGTAGAAGACACATGAAAATACATGTATAACTATACAAAATTATCACAAGCAACAAAAATATAAAACCCAAAAACTCAGAAACAAAACCAAATTCGAAAATCTCTCACCAGAAACATAATAGGTAGGAGAGAGAAATAAATTAAAACATCAGAAACAAAACAGGTAGAAGAGAAAGAAATCAAAACAAGGTTGAATGAGATAAATTCCAGCCGCGTGATAGTCGAAAATGGATAGATCAACGGTCGATGACCTTAGTATTGGCAGTTTGGTTGGATTCCGGTGACTTTCCGATGAAGTTGGCGAACTTTCTAGCGTGTCAATACCGTACTCTAACAGATCGACCATTTGCGATTCTAGTGATCGTGATATTTTGAGTGAAAGATGTATATTGTACTAGGAGCTAGAAAGACACACTTTTCTCCCTAGCAGTAACTGAAGGTGCGCGCTTAAGGCACCAAGGCAAGAACCTGAGTAACAGTGCCTGCCTTTGGCCTTTAGGGGCGCAGGGTCGGTCGCTTGGTGCGCCTGAGACACGCTTTTAACAACTGTGTTCATATCTTACTTCACTTTTTGTTATTATGTTTTAAGATCAAATTGGTGATATATTTTATTCAATAAACAATTATCTAATGCAAATACTTTATATAAGAAATGTATTTTGATGATAAAAAATCCAAACCTTTTTATTTTTTCACCGTTGTACTTAAATCTCTCAAAATAGATAGTTTTATCAAAAATTGGCCAAATTTGTATTGATTGTTCCCGTTGTCAAAGTGAAGGTGAAAGATTTATGTCATTTGCTAAAATTGTTATTATGTGACCATCATGCATATTATAAATTACTTGTGAGATTTAAAATCAATTGAAATTGAAATTTTATTTTTTTATTTTTCTAAAATCATTTAAAATTTTATTATCAATTAAAATAATTATCTGAAATTTTTTTTAAAAAAATTTCAGCTAATTATGACTTTGATAATATAATTTTTTTTAAAGTAAAAATGACAACAACTTCAATAGATGACATAAATCTCTCGGTTCTAATTTGACCATTAGTATACTTGACATAAGTTTGGTCAATTTTGAATATAATTAGCTATTTTGAAAGGTTTGGATACAATGGTGAAAAAACAGAAAGGTTTGGGTTTTAATGTGATTTGGACTTAAAATTATAGTTTTACGACATTCAGAGTTAAATGTATATTTTTTACATTTTGTCTGTAAATATTTTTTAAAAATATTACACGCTTTTTATCTTTTTCTTGAGTGCAATTTTTTCATTTGCATGTTATTTTTCTTTTTCAATGTTAATTAAAGAGGATCTTCTACTCATCCTATTGTCTTTGGAGATATATAATAAAATTAATAATTAATTAATTTTTCTACGTTACAAATTAAAAAAAATGTAGTTTAACAAAAAAAGCAAAGTGTATAGGGTCGTTTTAAAATATTTATAACTGAATGTAAAAGAAAAAATTTTCTTTATTCAAGATGGATAGTATCTATTTCATATGGTATTGAATCAAATGGATATATTATTGAAGACAATATAGCACTTATCTAATTTTATAAGTTAAATAAAGTGGAATGGATAAATTACAATATCATGATAAATAAAGAAATATATATAGAAGAAATTATGAAGATTGGGTAAACAATGAGAAATTTTGAAAGTACAAATATTTGATTGCAATTTGTTTTTATAATAGTGGTGTAATCTATTCACCTCTTACTTCACTTTTTTTAAAATTTTTTTTTTATTATGTTTAAGATCAAATAAGAGCCCTATTCATTAACGTTTAAAAAGTAAAAAGAAAATACAAAAGTGCACTAAAAAAAAAAAAAAAGTAAAGCGTGTTGTTTTTTAAAATTTATTTTATAAATAAAATGTAAAAGAATATGTTTGATTTGGCAAAAGTCGTAATTTTTATGAGGAGGATAGCAAAAGACATTTCATATATATGGTATTTATAATGTGATAAATGTTTTTTAAGCACAATGTAGCACTTGTTTGATCTTAAACATAATAAAATAAAATGAAGTAAGAGTTGAGTATATCACGCACTGAGTTCAATAAACTTTGAAGGATTTAGAGTATAAAAGATCTAATTGTCAAATATTTGATTTTAGGATTAATGGCAATAATGAGTTAAGCTTTGGATTTTAATATTAGTTATGTCATAATATTTCAACTGATTTAAGCAAAATCATTCAAAAATAATTCTGGGTGGCCATTTGTCTTATTAATTTTATGTTTTACATGTTATATTGATTGTTATTTGTTGGTGATAATAAAGGATGACAAATATTGGAACCATAGTTGTCAAAATCGCGAGTTGACTCGTACGATTTTACGATTTTACGAGTCAAAATCACGTGAACGATTTTAATCGTATATAAAATCGGATTTGTGGTAAAATCGGGTGAAATCGAGTTTTGACTGGTTAAAATCGGTAAAATCGGGTGAAATCGGGTAAAATCGGATGTAAAATCGAGTGTTGACTCATTATTTTTTTTTTTAATTTTTCTATCTAATTTTCTCCCTATGTTTTTATATTATTTCTCCTATATTTTTCTCTAATTTTTCTTCCTTTTTAGTTGTTGAAATGCTTTATTTTCTCTCTTTTTTCTATTTTTTGTTGCGTAATTTTATATTATTGGGACTATACATTAATTGTTAATTGTCAATTGTAATTGACTAATCCTATATGACTGAAAATTGAAATTACTTACTACTATTAGGAAGTAAAGTTTTACACAAAAAAAAACTTTTGAATTAGTGATAATATTAATATTAGTGATAATATTTTTCATTATTAATGATAATATTTGTGAAATACTAATAATGAGTCTTTTGGTGACAATGAATTTGAAGATGATGAAAATGTAAATAACAATGATATTTATGTTGATGAAGATGAAGGAGTTGATTTGAATAAAAATGCTGATCACTTTTTTAAATGTTATATTTTATTTTATGTAATATTTATTTGTATATTTTGCATTATTAATTTAAATGTGTTCTAGATTTGAACTAATTTCTTTTAAGTATTTTAATGTTATGATATGAGATATGAACTTGAATCTTTTTATGAACATATTTTCCTTTTATCTTCTTAATGTAATTATGTGTATTAAATTTAAAAATATCTTATTTATATTTTTATATATGTATAATTATATTTTAAAATGATATTTTATTATGTTGTAAAATCTTACGATTTTACGATTTCGATTTTAGGGTTCTTTACCGATTTTAGGGTAAAATCTCGATTTTGACAACCTTGATTGGAACACAATAAAGCAATTTAACTACTTACATGTCATACCCTTCTTGAGCCTTCTAGACTATGCTCTGTTGAGCTACTAATCCTTTTTGTACTCAATGGATGTTTTTGTACTTCCTTATTGGAATACACACTAAATTTAGGAGCTTATGGTACCAAGTGCAACAGGAATAAATGGGATATTGAATATAACAGCATTAGATATTGTTAATTACTTGTTTTTCTTATATGTAACATACTGGTGTATATAAGTTAGGGTGAGAGATCTAGAAACATGTTTTCACTCGTTGCACACGGGCACTTTGTGGTGTTCAACAGTGTTCTTATAAAACTAATTCGTGGACTCATTTTGTTACCTTGCCAATGTCATTGGACCAAAATAATGCTTATTCTTATAATTTCTCTGGGGCCTTTGGATACTGGCCTCCTTACTTAGATATCACATTTGGCCTTTTGCTGCTAGCATAGCAGATCCTAGTAGGACTACAACATTGTGTGCTCTAAAACCTAGGTTTGAACCATTGGGATAGGAGAAGGCTATTGCCTTGCCATGTAGCTCAAGTACTGGATCAAGAAGTGGTATAGATTCCATGCGCTCTCAGGTTTATATGGAGCATTTGCATTAGGCAATGTAGGAACACTGTTTTTCTTTTGGGTGGGGCAGTCAGCCATTTGTCAACTTCAATGATAGATATTTGACAGTTCAATTCCAAAACAATTGTTGCTGCTGCTGAAATGAATTGTTTTACTTTCAACATGAGAAGATTTCTGATATTTTCTCATTTTTGTACTTCTTAATCAGGATTTCACTGGGAATGTTCATCCTACTGCTTTGCACTTTTTAATCTAATTCTTCATTTCCACCATGCATTTTTTCTCTATGTCCTGGGAAATGCGTCTTAAGATGTTGGAATCGTGTTCTGTTAAATTCTTGGCTGTTATGCTTATTTTAGATTGTCATTGTTATTCTTGCTAATAGGTTCAATGACTTTGGTATTGACGGAGGACCAGCAGCAAAAACCTTCGCACTAAAATATAATGCTTTCTCAAGAAATTTCAAGACTCATGCTGGGATTCAAATGCCACCTGTTGAAGTGAGTGATTCTTTACTTATATTTTAGCTATTTTTTTTCTTGCTAGTTTTGTTTGAGTATTTTAACTGTTGTGGTTATTTGCAGGCGAAGCATGCAGTTGCTGCTGCTATAGCCATGAAGGGCATTGGAGGACTTCTTTTCATCTTTGGCACTTCTGTTGGTGCAATTTTTCTGGTGTGTATCATTGTCTATATTCACTTATTTTGAACTGGCAGTTTGTGGAACTCAGTGAAAGATAAGATTTATTTCTTTCTTGTTTAGACTTTGCACCAGGCATGTTTTACTATGATACTGTATGACTTCTACAACTATGATGCTGACAAGAAAGAATTTCATCAGCTTTTCAAGAAGTTCACGCAGGTAATAATTCTAATTTTTTTAAGAGTTGTTTCTTAACTCCTTAAACATAATTTATTAATTCCATTTCTCAAAGAATTACTGCACTGATAATTCACTCACTCTGGTATGCATCTGATAGAAAAATTGACAAAAATATTCTTTTTTTTTTTCTTTCTTAGAATTTGGCACTTCTGGGGGCATTGTTGTTCTTCATTGGCATGAAGAACTCGATTCCAAGGAGACAGCTCAAGAAAAAGGCTCCAAAATCCAAGACAATGTAAAGAGTACTTACTGACTATATGATGGTTTATATTTTCCTACCAGAATCGGTCTTGATCTTGCCAAATATTAGTTTTGTATGAAAGTACCAGATTTTCTTCTAGATGTTAGTGACCTAAAAGGAGAAAAAGAAAGGTGTTTTAGTTGTTTTGAATTTTGAGGTTGTTATATTATTTACTCTGGCCATTTATGGCCACAATTGAGGTTTAGTTGTGATCTATTGTTCCAGTGCACTTTTTAAGTTTTCTGCTATATCAAATTCACACATAGGGCCACTAATTTGGAATGTTGTTCAATCGCTTCTGCTTGGGTGCTTGAGAATCTGATGTCGGAAGCAGTTTCTGGTTGGGTACTCGATCTGATGATTTACTGCCATGGCATAGTTGTTGGGATGAGTCCCGCAACTGTTCATAGGGCAACCCAATGTTGTGGATTATTATTCATCTGTTTCGTCTAGCATGTAATCCTACTGACAGCCATCTAGCTAGACGCGAGGTGGTAAATAAAATAAATATGGCATGCAGTGCGGGTACAGGTTTTGCAGGAGGTGATCATACTCGTATTTAATCTGGATAGTAAAGGACAAATAATTTTAAATGGGTGATTCCAGCAGAAGGTTATTGTATAATTGCAATTGGGCACTTGAAAATGAACCAGTTGTTGATTGGAAGGATGCCCTCCAAGCTCCAAAAGTTCGTGAAATGGAAGTGGCACTTTACAATGAACTGGTTGATTCGAAGAGTGGGGGAAACAATATAATTTTGGTTCGGATATTAGGGAAGGTCAGAGGTTGAAATTAGAATCCAGGAAATGCAGGAAGGGGGTGCAAACTGAGGCTAGAATTATTGAGCAAAGCAAATTTGAAATTTTGCATCGTGAAAGAATCATGTGGAGATAGAGACGCGAGGACGTTGTGGCTTAAAGATGGAGATCACAATACTGTGGTTTTCCGCTCAAAAGCTAATCATAGGCGGAGACAGAATCAGATAGAATTTATCCAAGATGAGGGAGGTAGGGTTTCAAGGGGTGAGGATAATATTGCTATCAATTTGACCCATTACTATAGGAATTTAGCTGTTAGAATTATGATGATATATACAAATGACAGTGAAATAAGGTTGATCTTTTGAGCCGCTTCAAAGTCAACCAATCTTGGGGCAATTACTCTTCGTTTTTTATGTTTATTTTCATCTTCAGGACTTGTATCTGTATTGCAAGTTATTGAGAGTAAAATGGCTGTACAAATGAAAGATCAGTTACCGGTGCCTTATGCTGAGAAGGAGATTTTAGCAGCATTAAGACAGATGCATCTTTTAAAAGCTCCTAATCTTGATCGTATGCAGAGTAAAATTTGGTTTAAATAAAAAAAATTGAAAGAAAAAAAAAGGGGGAACTTAACTAGTTCATTTTTTATTTTGATTTTTATATAGGGTTAGTTTGCTTTCTTTTTTAAAAAATTCCATAGATTTGATTTTATTTTTTATAAAAAATTTTGATTTAATCTAACTAAATCAAATTAATTTTAAATCAATCTAAATGAATCAAATCTATTTGAATTTATTATTTATATTAAAAATATATAAAAATCTATTAAAAGCATATTATTTATAAGAAAAATATATTATAAAAACTATACTTTATTTTATTAGTAATTTTTAAAAATATAAAAAAATCAATTAAACTATATGTTATGCAGAGGAAAATTCGGTTTAAATAAAAAAAATGAAAGAAAAAAAAAGGAACTTAACTAGTTCATTTTTTATTTTGATTTTTATGTAGGGTTAGTTTGCTTTCTTTTTTAAAAAATTCGATAGATTTGATTTTATTTTTTATAAAAAATTTTGATTTAATCTAACTAAATCAATTTTTTTTTAAATCAATCTAAATGAATCAAATCTATTTGAATTTATTATTTATATTAAAAATATATAAAAATCTATTAAAAGCATATTATTTATAAGAAAAAAATATTATAAAAACTGTATTTTATCAGTAATTTTTAAAAATATAAAAAATTCAATTAAACTATATGTTATGCAGAGGAAAATTCGGTTTAAATAAAAAAATTGAGAAAAAAAAGAACTTAACTAGTTCATTTTTTGGTTTGATTTTTATATAGGATTAGTTTGCTTTCTTTCTAAAAAAATTTAATAGATTAGATTTTATTTTTGCAAAAAATTTTAATTTAATTGAACCAAATCAAATTAATTTTAAATCAATCTAAATGAATCAAATCTATTTAAATTTATTATTTATATTAAAATATAAAAAAATCTATCAAAAGCATATTATTTACAAGAAAAATATATTATAATAACTATTATTTATATTAAAAATATTTTTTTAAAATATAAAAAATTCAATTAAACTAGATGGTATGCAGAGGAAAATTCGGTTTAAATAAAAAATTTGAAAAAAAAGAGGAGCTTAACTAGTTCATTTTTTGGTTTGATTTTAATATAGGATTAGTTTGCTTTCTTTTTAAAAAAATTCGATAGCTTCGATTTTATTTTTTATAAAAATTTTGATTTAATTGAACCAAATCAAATTAATTTTAAATCAATTTAAATGAATCAAATCTATTTAAATTTATTATTTATATTAAAAATATATAAAAATCTATTAAAAGGATATTATTTATAAGAAAAATATATTATAAAAACTATTATTTATATATTTTTAAAAACATAAAAAATTCAATTAAATTAAACAAAACTCTAATCATATCGATCCAAATTGATTCGATTCAATTTAGTTCTAATATTTGATTAGTGGTTTCATTTGTTCTTTTTATAAGTTTTATTTTTTATTTTTTTGTTCGATTGATTCTATTCAATTTGAATTGTTTGCATACTCTTGCTGGTATACTAATTTTTTTCTTTTAAACTTTTTGAAATATTTTAGATAGAGATGTTATTTCTTTGTTTTGAATATCCTTAATCTTTGATGCACGAAAACTTATGGAGGAAGACGTTTATGCGTTTCAAAAACGTTTACTTTCAAGAAATTAATTGAAATTTGCTCAAAATTTTTTGGGTGCAATTTTGAAAAATTAAGACACATTTTCATATTATTTATTTTTTGTAATTAATATTGGTTTAGATAATTATTTGTAGGCTTATTATCTAAATCTTTTCTAGTTTTAATAGAATTAGCTGATCTTTTTAATTTTGACAAAATTAGCCAGAATTGATAAAATTGTGGCAAATTTAGCCAAAATGCAAATTGATCAAAATATAATGCTATATCACATGACGTGACAAACTAGTTAACATGAATTTTTATAAAAAAATTTGTAAAATAAGTTAATATTAGTTACTAACATCAACTAACATTTTAACTTAATATTATAATGTGACACATCATTTTATTTTAATAAATTTGAATTTGGTTAGATTTGTCAAAATTTTATTAATTTTGAATAATTTTGCCAAAATTAAAAGGATTGATCAATTTTTTTTAACTTGAAAAATTTAGATTTTAAGAGCCAATAAGCCTTATTTTTAATATTATTTTTGTATTATCTCATAATTTATTGTTTCAATATTTATTATATATGTATATATGTAAACAAAATAATACTAACGACCATTCCTCTTTTAGTTATACTTCTTGCATAAGTCAAAAACCTTCTTCATACAAAAGACTATCACACTATCCAATTTGCTTTCGTTATTGTTAGATTAATTATAGATAATGTTTTGGTTGTGTTTGATCTTTTTCATTACATAAAACATAGAAATAGAGATTTTATAGGATATATGGCTCTCAATTTTGATATGAGCAAAGTTTATAATTGGGCGAAATGATATATTCTTGAGAGTATGATATTAGATTTGGATGAAGACTAGAGCGCTTTATAAATACTCTCTTATAATGCCTTAATTTATAATTTACCATTAGCTCACATAAATATTATTGTAGCCATTTATTATATTGTGATTATATTTACTGTTAAACAAGTTAACAAGTAATCTAATTTTTTAATTATTTTATTTAATTTTTATAGCATTAATAATTACATTTGTTTGTGTAATTTATTTATTACTTTGTAGAGTTTTTTTTATCTTAATAAAATTATTTAAGAAAATATAGAAATTAAAATAAAATAATTAATAAATTACACATATAGTATAAAGTATTACATAATATTTTTTGTGTAAATTTTATCGATATATAGATAACACTTTATATATATTGTATATTATATCTATTATATTGTGTAATTTCAAATTGAAAAATTATTATCTAAATCAATAATTTACATAAAATAAAAATATACCACATATAAATTTAGAAATTTGAATTTAAGAATAGCAACATCCATAAAAACAACCAATGCCGTTTTTTTTTATCGTAAAAAATTTGTCATTAAATATTTTATGTAATTCTTACAGCATTTAGATAAAATTATATGAGTATGTGTACTTTATTTATTATTTTATATAATCTTTTTTTATCTTATGTGTACTTTATTTATTATTTTATATAATCTTTTTTATCTTAATAAAATTATTCAAAAAATATAAAATTAACGTAAGATAGTTACTAAATTGCATGTATAGTATAAAAATTACATACAATTTTGTGTAAGTTTATTCAACACATAGATAACACTTTATATATATATA
>CATIWR010697135.1:0-14265 GCA_949677035.1 Omphalea diandra | reverse complement strand
AATTAGATAGAGCACACAAACCGCCCCAACTATCAAACACATATATATATATATATATATATATATATATGATTTTCATAGTTAGGTCCTTTTGAGTTCTCTAACTAATTAGTTTAGGTGTGAAGCATAAACATCAATTCGATTATAGTTTGATAGGGATATGGTGTGATTTTAGTACCCTGAAGAGTAAAGAAAACTAGGACTACACCTAATCCACTAATTCATTTCAAAGTTAGACAAGGGAAAAGTTTTTATTTGGTGAAATGTAGTTTAATCTAAACCTAAAGCCTAGCACATTTTTATTTAGTTTGTTTATGATATCTTCAAAGTTATTGCCCACTTTCCATATCTAATGCCCTAACATAAGGAAATTAGCTTTACTTTATGGAATTAGATTGTCCTATTTTATTCTCAAGATTAATTAGTGCCTTTTACTATTGACCAAAAAGACAAAGCATGCATTAATTATTGAATTTGTAATTCAATGCATCATGATCCAACACACCTAGTAGCTAAGATCTTTACTAATATCTTTGTATTATCTCTGACAAATGTTCTATTATATACTTTCACTAATCGTACTCAAATTTTGAAATCAAATTATGAATATGAAGAACTAATTATAGTTATATTTTATTGTTGGCCTAAGGCGCCAAGAGGGGGGTTGAATTGGTATTAAAAAAATTGAAATGAGGGATAAGGTGTTTAAGAAGTAGAGAATAATAGACACAAGAGTTTATAGTGGTTCGTGTATTAACCAACCCTACGTCCACTTCCCAATTCTCTACAATTGGGTATTTCACTCAACTCAAAAAGGCGTTTCCAAGCTCACACCAAACTTTTACAACTTGTGTTTTCTTGGCTCACACAAAAACCTTTTACAAGTGTTTTCAAGGCTCACATTAAAACCTCTCACAAGCATTTTTCAAGGCTCACACCAAAACCTCTTACAATGGTGTTTATTGCTCATACCAAATAATCGCTATTGAAAGAATGAGTAATAAATTTGCAAGAGTTTGATTACAAATTAATGAATTCTCTTGCATTTACATCTGTTTGGTGGAGTATTTATAGCTCATATCCACCATAGAGATATTAGACTAAAACTATCAACAAATCTCTAAGATGTGCTAGGCATATTCAACATTAAATGCTTTCAGGCTGAAGTCGCGGTCGCGAATTTTCAATTTCCATAGAGGAACACCGTTTGTGTCTAACGGCTAGTCCACATGTTGGTTTTTCATTTGTCATCCAGGAAAATATAATCATTGTATTCTAACCACTCTCAAAAGTCCCGATCGTGAGATATAAATGCCTTGAGAGCGAATGATATCCAAATTCCTATATTTGAGGAGAAAATTTCAACTGCTTGAGTTGCGATCACGAACAAACTTTTGTACTTGCAATTTTTAACCTTCAATGGACACTTGAGACATTTGGCAAACTGTGGTTGTGGCTTTGGTTCCCTCCTTTATCACCATGAAAGTCATAGTCGCGACTAAGGTGTGACACACACTGCAAATTCTTCTATGACTATTGTTTTGCCAACTTTGGTTGTGTCACAGTAGCGAAGTTGTCTGTGAATTCCTCTGGCCTAGCTTTATCCTTCCTTGTGACTGATTCGCAGTCGCGATTTACAATACACTCACCGTGAATTAGAGTGAACCTTACAAAGTTGGAGATTTGAACTCCATCCAACCTCCAATAACAAAATCTAACTTATAATATGCAAAACAACACTTAATGAAAGCATTAGAATTGATCAATCTCTATTGTCAAGATCAAAAGAGGTTCATGACTTAGGTTAAATCAATCTAGTTTAACATTTATAATTTTAAGGTGAAATCTATTTATATGATTATCTAAAATTTAAATTTGAGAGATTGTCTCTGAAAATAAAAGATAAGTAAAATGGATTGTTTTATCTCAAATTTGAATGTTACATTTTCATATTTTTATTCCCATTTAACTATATTATATAATCTCAATAATAATTGAGTTTACTAAAAAAGCATTTGAATAGTTGAATGTTTATCATATAGTATAACAAAGGAACATAAAAATCTAAATGAAAGAGACATCTTTTTTGAAAAAAGGTAATGTCTTTCTTTTTTTAAAAAAAAAATTAGAAAAAAGGGTTCTAGAATTTTCAACATTAACTCATCTTTCATAAACTTTGATATTGTTTAACTACATAAGTATGCAATATTATTATGTGCTTCATTAAAAAAATAATTATAAATAACATGATGCAAGCGTTAAAAGATTAATTACGATTAATGACTCATTAGAATCACAAAATTGTGAATTTCATTAACAATTAAAATCTAATTAATGAAAAAAATCTTAAAATTTGCAATATCTGTCAAATAACACTTCTAAACATTCAAAGTTAATGAAAGAGACATTAAGGCTGCATTTACTTTGGGAAAACTATCCCAGTTTTCTAGATAATTTTTCATGTGAAAATAGAAAATAAGACTTTGTGTTTACTTTGGACTCTTTTACACTAATTTCATTTGAAAACTATTTTTTTTGTTTTTAAAAATTTAATATAAAACAAAAAACAAGTTTAACTTGTTTTCCATAATTTTCTTTATTAAAATTAGGAGTAAAACTTCCATGTTTTCACTTGAAACACGATTACGATGTATTTTTTTTTCCATATGTCTCATGTACTCTATCTAAAACAAAACCTAGATATATTTTCTTCTTCATCTGCAAAGATTCCTTACAATCTCTAAAGCATCTAAAGTTGAATAGATTTTGGGTACGCCTTCTTTTTTCTCGATTTCTTATTTCAAGTTCTTGTTTTTGTTATTTTTATTATTTCTATTCTATGCAAAAATTTTCTTTTTGGCTTTTCTTGTCATCACTTTCATCATTCTACCCATTGTTACACATATACACTGTATTTTGGGAACATTATGGTCAATTACCAATAAAAAATCATAGTAAGATTCATTTTCAATAATTAAAGCCTATAACAAGTTTTAGATGAAAACAAGTAAACACATTTTCTATTTTCAAAAAATGGAAAATAGTTTTCATTTTCTAGCAAGTAAACAATCCCTAATCCCTAAATACACCTTGATAACATATCTGCAATATGTCCACTATCACACAACTAGAATTCAATATAAACTTTCCAAACCATAAAATTCAATCCAATAAACTAGATCAACATCAAACAATCTACATTGCAAGCAATGACTTAAAGAGATGAATATGAAGAATCAATTGTTTTAATCTTGACAAATCAAAATAAGAAACTCAAAGTGAAAACCCAAGATAGTATATGGGTTCATTCAAAATAAAAAATAATTTTTTTAAAAAATATTGAAATGCATAATCACAAACCCAAACCCACCCTCATTAGTCTTTTCAAAATGCAAAATCAATAGAAACCCATATCAATAAAAATCAAACTTGAATTTTTAGGTAGTGGAACAAAAACAATCAAACACTTAAACAAAATCCTTAATTCCCAAATCAACCAAAATCAAACATAAAAAAAATCCCTAATCCCAAATCAAAAACCTAAATCAAGTAGATTTAAATACAAATAGGGAAAGGGATAGTAGAAACCTAAATCGAAAATTCTTAATTGAATTCACGTTGCAAATTTAAATAACAGAGAGGGGAATAAATTACAAATTATTTTAATCATTGCAAAAACCTAAATCTAATCCAAACATACAATTACTAAAATTAAAGAATACAATAGGTAGAAGAACATAACACTAATCGAGAATCACAGTAAGCAATGGTAGTGATAACTCCATCATTGTTAATGGTAGTAACTTGTTTCCCTTAACTTCTTTGATATCTAAAGTTTGTGAGGAAGATGGATTCAAAATTAAGGGAATGCATCGACAGAGGGATAGTAAACAGAGAAGGAATGGGATAACATAGAAAGAAATAGAGGGAGAGAGAGAGAGAGAGAGAGAGGAATCACAAATTGTGAACCCAAAGGAGAAGCTATAGGTAAAAGGTTGAAGCTTAGCAACAAAGCCAATTCGTCGCTAATATTAAGTGAAATGGCAACCATTTTACTTAATCAACTTAGTGATGAACCCAATCTGTCACTAAGTTAAAGTTATAATATAATAATAGATTTTTGTTTAACAACATGATAAATACTAACAAAATCTAATTTTCATTGCTAAAATCCATTGGCATTCCTTTAGTTTGTCCTCACCATAATTGGTCCAACCTAATGGCATAAAAGATCGTGAGGGATTCAACATTCATTACTAATCTTCCATCATTGACCCTTGCCAATGCATCACTAAAAACCTCTATTGGCCTTCCCTCATTGAGCTATTGCAAATCTGTCGGTAATTAGTTATGGATTTACAGATGTCGCTATTTTATCTTTTACTTGTAATGCTGAATCTAAAACTTTTACTTATTGGCCTATAAACATTTTTAGCTTTTACTTGCTTTACTTTAGATTATTGGATAAAATAAATGAAAGGTAAGGATTTAAGCTAAACATAATTACAAAATTTCATAAAACACTTTCTTATATTATATTGTAACCATTTATTCATTTTTTTTTATCATGTTATGGCCAAGGGAGTCTATACTCACCGACTGATTCCTTTTATTCTTTCCTTTTCTTACTTATCATTATGTACACATTATTAAATATAAAACTCTCCCTCTTAGATAATCCTAGAATCAGGGGTCCATATAAGGTTATTATATATAAAACATTCTTTTCATTATCATAAGCATTCAAGATTTATCTTGCATGGGCCATAAACCTTATTATGCCTTGCATCATAATCATTTTATATTACATTAACCTTAAACGTATATATATCACATTATTCATAACTAAGACTTTGTGGAGATTATTAAGAATATTGAACATAACTCTTTCAATTATACTTATTCATCATTACTATAGGCAACTACGAAGAAATAATGTGGTGCCTTAAAAATAATGATACATAAGTTAAAGCCTTCATTTATATGCTTTAACCTTTAGCTGTTAATCATGATATCAATCCTATGCTTATCATGTAAAAAAATTTGTATGTGTGTGTGTGTGTAGGGGGGGTAAGCTCCTTGTGGGAAACTTAGTGAGGAATTCATATTGTTCGTACACATGGTCATATGCCTTAACATGAATGCATATATCTATATGGCCTAACATTTTCATACAATATTTACATGGCATAATATTACATATATGAGTAGTCAATACCATGGGAAACACTAGTTATGTTACTAATCTGTCTTGCACAAGAGAGTTTCCTCACTATTTGTGCTTATGGGAGAGTTAGCTCACAAGCTACGTATTTTTCTTACATAAAAGAGCTTCCTCACCAGTCACGTCATGCATGCATAACATTTTATTTTCTTACATTAGTCATATCATCCTTATATAGCTTGCTATGACTCTTTTGGTTCCCATTTCTTCCTTAAACTATCCTTACATCACATGGCATATATACATAACATTGCATTATGGCATTTTATTGCATCTCATAACAATGCATAAGACTTTCATATTAACATATCTTAGCCTACTATAGCTTATATATTTAAACCTATAATGCATATATGCAATGGACAATGAAAAACAACTAAAATCCTTCAACTTTCATTGCTAGCCTTAGCTCATCCTTACTTTGGTTTTACTTTTTCTCTATTTTTTTGCCTTAACCTTACTTATTATTAGTTTTATCTTTACTTGCTCTTAATCATCTCACCCACACACATGCCTAAACATGGATATACATTACATTGTTACTATAAAATCTAAATTTTAAAGAGTTACTCAAACTTATCCATAGAATAGATAACACAAATATAACATATATCATAATAGAGCAAAAGCTTTTGTAAGGATAATGAAGTCCTAAACATCAATCAAACATACAAACATAACTTTCATTATCTTTAGCTTATAACTTAACTATCATCCCTCATACTGAGCTCATTGTCACCACTTACCTTTTGTCTCATTTATAGTATAAACATTAACATAACCATATATTGACATAGTAATCCATAGTTAAAATCTTTAACTCATTTCATAATCATCAACCTATTCTCTTAAATTCATTAGCAAATTTGTTTCTCGTCATAAATCATCCATATACTCATTAAGACATTCATTTGTAATCTTACCCTAACTTAATAAAGAATGTCTCCTCCATTCACATATGAATCTAACCATAAGGTATATAGTGTCGAATATCATGAGAACTCAATTTAACATCAATTCTCCTTATAAATGTAATTAATTTATATAAAGACATTCATAAACCTATTAAGACATCAATATTTCCTCCATCTCAACTAAGATGTAAGACAACCTTCAAGACTTGAATATAACTCTAACCTCAAGTTTATAATGCTATACAACATTTAAGAACTCAAATAAAATCAAGGAACTCAAAGTACATTAATTATCCTTGCAATTAAAACTTATTTACATAAGGAAAAATCATATGCTTATTAGGACATCAATATCTAACTTAACATAACTATGGTGTTAGACATTCTTCAAGCCTTAATTCTTATCATAAACAAGATGTTAGGATGTAAATTAGCATTTAAGAAGTCAATAATCGCCAAGAATTCATATAATTAATCGATATTTCAATAACTTTTAAAGCTCTAATTATAACATTATTGCCTTTAGTTCAACCCAGGTGCAAAACACTAATTAAGCTTAATTTTCTACTCAAATATGAATACTAGAGCACTAACATCAAACATCAAGAACTAATAGAAATAAGTCATGCTCTTCAAGTACTTCTAAAATTCCTTTTAAAGGTAACATCATCTTTCATACCATACTAACACCAAACTTCATCTTTTCCATCATCACCAAGTTCAAACACACCATTATCACACTTATTCAAACATTGAACAAGTAACAAGAAATATGGTAGATTATACTTTACTGGAAATAAAGAAGAGAAAGTCACCAACTTGCTTAAAAGATGGAAGAAGATGGTTGAGTACACTTGATTCTCCTAATTTGATTTGGAAGCCATTGATGGAAGAGTGGTTTTAAGAGAATTTTGTTGAGTTTTGGACTATTGAGAACTTATTTTCAAGTAGAAGATAAAGAGAAAAAGATGCAAAAAAAAAAAAAAAAAAAAAAGCTTAAATAAAATATTCTAAAGAGTTCCACCAAAATGTTACTTCAAACCTATAAATTTATGCTTCCATCCTTTTGTTTTTTTCCTTAATACACATCAAATAAAATTTTTAGGCATAAATATTAATTAAAAATAGAGTTGGAACAATGTTTTGGTAGAAAATAAAGGTAAAAGGGTATGAAAATACCAAAATTCCTAAATATGGCATTTAAAACTTTCAAAACTTTGCTTCTAACATTTTGCTCCTTCCTTGAACGTAGTTCAAATGCTGCTCTATGCATCCAAAATATATTTAAAATGCTTTATTACCATATCATTTAATCACATATTAATCACACTTGCAAACCTTTATAGCTATCAAATATCATGCACTTAATTTAGGTTATACCTTACTTCCATCTTCATTCCTTATTTCTTTTTGACATGTACTTTAACATAACTTTCTTTTACAAATAATATTGTCATATTCTTTATTATTAAACTTGTATTACTATCATTTATGCATGTTCATTAATCATCATTTTGTACACATGTATAATTATGCATCATAACTCACACTTTATTCTTATGACTTATCATTTTTCACCTTTATATCTCTTAATAATATTTTCTAACTCATTTTATATCTTAATCAATCAACATTATATCATTAAAATCATCACTATTTCATCAAAATTAATCTCTTAATGCTTATCATTTAGGAGAAGGAGTCCTTATTTATGAAAGATCCCTTAGAGCCAAGTTTTGGGCCTTACATACTTAGGGTTTATACATGATGTTATGCTCATTAATCTAAAAAGTCCAATGCACTAGCTATTCAGATGTTTGAGATCATTGTAGCATTTTTCATAAAGGTCGATCCATTCAAACAACAATTGTGTGCACCTAAAAATAAGGCTAAAGTTTCCCTACTGAAATGATGATGGCCATAGCCAACTTCTCTAACTTTAGACATTAAAGCTCTGGTCCTTATAGGAGTTGAGTGGTGTAGCATATGAGTGTTATCCCCAATCTATTTCTTAAACAAAAACACATGCTACTACCATATCTCTGGTTGTCAAGTAAATGTAGAAGGTCTCACCAGTTTCTGGCCTACTCAGTAATGATAAACTACTAAGGAACTTCTTGAGGTCATTGAATGTAATTTGATAGTGTTATGACCATTTGAATTCTTGAGATTCTTAAGACTCCTTTACAATGAATGACCTTTCTTAATAGAATAGGAAATTAATTGCCTTGACATAGTGATCTTCATATTTAACTTTTATGCCTCATTAATCATTTGAGATGCCTTTATGACTAGTACGACTTGGATGTTCTCAGGGTCCACTTTAATCCCTCATTTAAAAACCATAAAATTGAGGAACTTGGTTACCTTTTCTACAAACATACACTTATCTAGATTTATCCTATTAAGCACATTAAATACTGCTTTTTGATAATTTGCATGAGATTCATCAGTTTTGCTTTTTATAATTAAATCCTTTACATGACACTCAACATTTTTACCAATATCATTTTTGAACATGAAGTTCATTATCTTTAATAGTTGCTCTCGCATTTTTGCAGTTGAATGACATCTTTGAGTAGTAGTAGGTACCTTGGTCTATCACGAAGGATGTCTTCTCCCCATCTTTTGGGTGCATTGGAATCTGGTGGTACCCTTAGGTTGCATCTAGAAAACTGAATCATTGAAAATATGTTATGGAATATGCCAATTGCTTGATATTTAACAATGGGTAGATTTGGGCATGCCTAGTTTAGATTGGTGAAGTCAATGCATGTTTTCCCCTTGCCATTAGGTTTCTTAACCAACACAACATTAGCCATTAAGTTAGGGTGGTTTACCTCTCATATAATCTTAGTATGTTTGAGCTTATTGTGAGTGGTTTTTTTTTTTTTGGGTTACGTTTAAACTAACAAAATCTTTCTTGCGACTCTTGCCTTTTCTCGATCATCAAAGAATTAAGAGGATATGGGTCATACATTGATAACAACCCCTAATCATGGCACGTGAACTGGATCAAAGGGAATCCTTAAAGCCTCTTATAAGATCGAAACACCTTTTTCTAAAGTTGTGATTAATGGAGGACCAAGGTGGGTCAATAAATTGGTATCATCCATAATTGGAATATGGAGTCACCATCCGACTTTGGATGGGATAAGAATCTAGACAAGGACAAATTCTGAACCTACACAATTCATTTAGAAGTCCCAATCTGTCTTTACTCCAATAGAGATTAGGTTCAAAGATTAAGTAAGGCTTAGGAAAGAGGTTTGACACCCCAAAGTGCCAGTATTTAGAGATTTAGCCTGTGAACCTCTTTAGTTAACATTTCACAATTTTAGCCTTATTATTAGTTAATTCAATTATCATCCCTAAGCATGTTTCTAGCGCATCTCAATCAAGCATATAATCATTACACACATTCACTATAAGGATGGAGGTACAACCATGGTCAAATGAAGGAGGTCATGCATAATTAATAATCTAAAGAATTACACAATCAAGATTACCATCCATATAAATAGCTACTTACACATAAATATGAAAGAAGCTAGTTGCCATGAAGAAATTAAAGTAATGAAATTAGACACAAAGAATGAAATATAACCTAAGCAAGAGTCTTACCAAATCTTCTCCATGTCAAAGAAACCTAATCATGTTTCTAAGTCCAAAATTATATCACTCACAATCCCAACATCACATGAACATAATAAGCATATGAATATGGATAATGAGACATAAAATAGACGTGCTATGCAAACACATTTTAAAGGATGTTAAAGGCTTTGTGCAAGATATTAAATGAACACATGGGATCCTAGGACCATTGAATGCTCCTCCATAATGTTGTTAAGGAGCTTAAGGATCCATAAGCATACCACTAGCTATATGAGGGCCTAGGATATCAATATGTTTAAGATAGAAACTCAAAGGCCCAAATGATACAAATATTGCATATTATTTACTATGCAAAAAATGTTACACAATATAGGTCATCAAGAATTAATCTTTCTCCCTAACTCTAGTAAAAATGGCCATCTTAAAGAAAATAAATAGAGTGAACTAACATAATAGATAGTCATCCCTTCATGGTGGTTGTGAATAGAAAATAATAATAATAATAATTACGAATGAGTGTAAAGATCATAAGGCTTTTAAGGTCATAGGGATGGCAAATCCCTCTCTTAATCATGGCCAAAGAGATGCCAAACCAAAATATATAGCTCATAAAAAAGTGAAAGGTCATGAAGAAAAAGAAATTAGAAGCATCAAAATCATAAAAATTAATCTTGAACTTGATCATTACTATATTATTTGAATGAATAGGGGCCCTAAGCCTCAAAATCTACCTTTATCCTATCATTAGAGCTCATACGACACCCTCAAATAACCCTAAAGAAAGAAAGAATCAAATAAAGAAAAATGCAATCTATCCTTAGTCAAAAAGGGCTATATAAACCAACTGATGGTCTGTATAGCCTTCTTAGTGGTTTGTACATACCATAAATAGGTCTGTACAACCCACTTTGATTGGTTTTTCAAAAAAGAAGAGAAAAGGAAAGGGAGAGGAAGAAAAGGGTTGGGAGGGAATTAGGATGCTTATTGTTGTTGCCTTGCCCTTAAAAGCACTATGATTTTGAGTTTTTCCTCCAAAATGCAAGGGTTATGCATAAATGAGTGTTACGATGCTTAGAGTAACACCTTAGAACTTTATATGGATGAGTTTATGGTCTTGTTTTCAATATTTTAAGTTGTTTATGAGGCAATTTCAATAGAGTTTCGTTAGGGTTTCTAAGCCTCCCCTTCCTTCTTCAAATGAGTAAGGATTTATAAATGATGAAAGGGTACACTAAAGATATATTGACTTTAGTTGCTTTCTATTATTGACCCATAACAAATAAAAGCCAAGAATATTCTGGAGTTTAGGTTTTTAAAATGGTTTGTATAGCCAAGAGGTTGGTTGTATAGACCGTTAAGTTGGTTGTACAACCATGTGAGTGAGGGTCTAAGTTCTGAAACTTTCTATTTACTAGGGTTGTTGTCTTGGTTGTACAACCAAGTAAGTTAGATATACAACCATCTTAAAGGTGGTAGAGTGGTTTTTGGATTATGCTTAGTTGGGCTTCAGGCTTGGTTTGGGTTCGATCCAAGGCTTTCTTAAGCTTTATTCTTCTCTTTTTGCAATTTTCCTTTACATTTTTAAGAGACAAATTCATTAGTTTTCATCATTGGGATTGCATCATAGGGCCTTAAATCCAATGCTTACACTTATCTACTTCTCCGATAATGGCTTGTTGCCTCTATAGTATGAATCACCTTTTGTTTTGCTTTATGGGCTTTGCCTTCAAATCTATGTTCAGTTGATGGAAATCAAAAGAGGGATGGATTCCTTGAATCTCCTCTGGCTTAAAGCCGAACATTCCAACATTCTTCTGAATGACAAGAGTCATTTGGCTAGTGGCCAACTAACTCATATTTGCACCAATCTTAACTATTTTGTTGATGGAAATACTTAGTCTGGTTAACTTATCCACTAGCTTTGATCATTCCCTTTGTCTATGATCTTTTGGAATGACCTTTTTTTTTTAGGATAATCCTTTTTCATAAACAACAATATTGTTGCCTCATGGGTCATTTGTCGATCTCCTCGTATGGTCATTACTATTTTTATTGAGGGTACCTTCATAGTCAAATACCAAATGCTATGTATCTCTTTTGACTCATATAGATAGGGTCTGCCAAGGATACTATTGTGTGAAAATTCTTCATTTATAATATTAAATAAAGTCCTTACAATGGAAGTGATGCATAAACATTCATCTATTATCTCTGCCATTATGATAGTGGCTCTTACAGACTTTAACAGCTTTCCTCCTAATCCTACTAAGGGCTTGCTGACACTCATGAGCTTTGCCAAGGTACCTCTTATTGCTTGGTATGCCTGCTCCGTGACCACATTTACAACATCGACTCCATCTACTAAGATTCTTTCTATCAAATAATTCTAAATGACCCTTTTAATCACTAGGGTATTATTGTGTGGACCTTGAATGTGTCCTCCATCCTCTGGTCTAACTATGATATATTGAATAGGGGTTTTGTTTGAGATTACTATTAATATATTAAGGTGGAAACACTTCCTTAAGCTAGTTCTAGGCTGATCTCTTCCTATAATGATGTTGATAACTCCCATTGGAGTCTTTCTAAGTCTTCATTTGCCTTTTGTTTTGCACTTTCATTCCATGGTCTTTTTCATTTATTTTCTTTAACAAATTTCCTTAGATCTCCTATTTTTATCAAGAATTCTACCTTTTACTTTAGGTCCCAACATTGTTCGGTATCATATCCACAATCTTCATAAAACTTATAAAATAAAATTTTGTCCATCTTGACTACCCTTTTTTGGTTTAGCCTATAAGGATTAGTTTTAGATCCTAAGATGCAAGCCTGATAGTGAGAATTAATAGAATCAATCCCTAAAGTTAAAATGGGAAAGATTGTAAAAGGAAGGAACATGGATTAGGAGGAACCTTGCATTAAACCCAGATTAATCCCATAAGCTAATATAAGCCTAACTTAAAGCCCGCTAAATAACCTTTAGATGGTTGTATAGCCTGCACACTTAGTTGTACCACTAAGTTTCTAACCTTAGCAGAAAGAAGATTCTGGAATAGTTGACTGTTAAATACCATATGGCTATATAACCAATTTTTAGTCCATAAAACCAACTTCTTGACTGTACAGATAACTTAAAAATCTTAATTTCAGAACCTTCTTTGATCTTATTTGCTGATAATCGAGTATTAGATGTAACTTGAGCCATTTTAGCTCAGGTGCCCTCACTCCATCTCTATAAATACCCCTTGATTTGAAATAGGAGGGGGAGACTCTTTAGCCTAATGTTACTCTTCCAAAATTGCTACACGACTCACTTAAACATAGAAACCTTAACACCCAAATCATCCATTCTAAGATTTAGGGTAGTATCTAAGCATAAGCTCCTAAATTTGCATAGTTTTTTTGCTCTTTTGGAGGATTATTCAACATCTTAATGCCTTTAAGGGCAAGGCACATTGAAAGAAGCATCTAAGGCCCTTTAACTCCCTCTTCATCTTCCCTTATTCTTCTTCTTTTCATTTTGTAAAACCTAATCCTAGTAATCTACACAGACCTGTTTGTGCTATGTGTAGACCATTGAATGGGTTGTAGAAACCGCTTTGTGGTCTGTACAATCCATTTTGACTAAGGAGTAGTAGGTTTTTGTCACTTCTTCCTCATCCATTTTCTTCTCATTCTTTTAGGTTTTAATGAGTTTGTTTATAAGCTCTAGCAATTGAATAAGGTTAGGATTTTACACCTATGACCCTCACTCTTCTATTTAACAGAGTTAGGAAAAAATAGGGAAATTTACATTTATATTTATAAACTTAAGCTTATCCTTTTATATTTTTTTCTTCATTTCTTTATTTATGTTCATGTACACCTTCCTATAGATATGATTGGGATAGGAAGTTTACTTTTCGAAGGACCCTATGACTTTATTATATGTTTTGTACTGCATGTTATTTTTGTAAGTGTTAATGTCACCAAATTGGGGTGGCAAGTTCTGTGGCTTTATCACCTACTCTTCTTCTTTATGAGGTGGTTCGAATTGTAGACATAGTGAGAGTTTATAACTCTGTGGCCCTTATCTCTTTTGCTTTTCATGTTTAATCCATGATAAAGTGTTCCTTGGCCTAGTAGTGTTCATCTTCCTTCATTTTTGTATGTTGGCTTTATCCATAACCAATGATACCTTTAGGATGCTTAAGCTCCTTTGGAGTATCATGGCGGAGGATTTAATGAACTAAAGAGCCTAAATTGGTATTTTGAAGCCCTTGGCCAAGGCATCTACCATCTTCTAAGTGCATTTGCATCTCATTTTAATATTATGCTATCATGCCACATTCTTCATCTTTATATGTTAACTCTTTGTGTGTGTGTATATATATATATGTGTGTGTGTGTGTGTGTATGTACAACACAAGTGATGTTTCAATAGTTATTGCAATTTTTACCTATCCATGGAGAGATAACCATTGAAAACTCTTCCATAAATAAATAAATAAATAAATAAATAAATAAATA